>ONZH01011081.1:0-57499 GCA_900303285.1 Rhinella marina
GGCCTGAGGAAGTTCAAGACGAAATGCTACAGGATTAAATTAATGGCCGTGATCTTATATGGGCCAATAAATCTTGGACCCAACTTCCAAGAAGGAACTTTCAACTTAATGTTCCTAGTAGACAGCCACACAGAATCACCCACATTTAGGTCCGGACCATCCATGCGTTCTCCTGTCAGCCACACGTTTGTACTTGTTACCCATATTTATCAAGTTATTTTGAATTTTTCCGCCATATGGAAGACAATGATGACGAAAACGTTCTTCCTCAGGAATACCAGAAGTATCAGAACCAGAAAATGTGCCAAACTGCGGGTGAAAGCCATATGCACCAAAAAATGGTGACTTACCAGTGGAGTCCTGTCTGCGATTATTTATGGCAAACTCAGCCAGAGACAAAAACGAGGACCACTCCTCCTGGTTCTCAGAGACAAAACATCTCAAGTAAGTCTCCAGATTCTGATTGGTACGCTCAGTCTGTCCATTCGTCTGGGGATGAAAGGCAGAGGAAAAAGACAGATGCACCCCGAGGCGAGTACAGAACGCCCTCCAGAATCTGGACACAAACTGAGTCCCACGATCAGAGACCACGTCAGTGGGAATGCCATGAAGTTTCACAATGTTGTCAACAAACACTTGTGCGAGAGTCTTAGCATTGGGGAGACCGGGTAATGCAATAAAGTGCGCCATTTTACTAAAACGATCTACAACCACCAGAATAACTGTCTTACCAGACGACTCAGGCAGATCAGTAATGAAGTCCATGGATAGGTGGGTCCATGGTCTGGACGGGATGGGTAATGGAAGTAGGGGTCCAGAGGGACGGGTATGTGTCACCTTAGAGCGTGCGCAGACACTACAGGCTGACACATATTCCTCAACACACTTACGCAGCCCAGGCCACCAGAATCTACGAGAGATAAGGTCGACAGTGGATTTACTCCCAGGGTGTCCCGCAAGCACCGAAGAATGATGCTCCTCAAACACCCTATGACGCAAATCCGAAGGAACAAACAACTTCCCAGGAGGGCAAGACTCCGGTGCATCTCCCTGGGCCTCAAACACTTTAGCCTCAAGATCAGGGTAAAGAGCGGATATCACCACTCCTTCAGACAATATAGGGCTCGGATCTTCAAAATCACCACCCCCGGGAAAACTACGTGACAAGGCATCTGCCTTCACATTCTTAACCCCAGGACGGTATGTGACAATGAAATTGAATCTGGTAAAGAACAAAGACCATCTGGCCTGCCTCGGATTAAGTCGTCTAGCAGACTCCAGGTAAGCCAGATTTTTGTGATCCGTGAATACCGTGATTGGATGAATCGCCCCTTCCAACCAATGACGCCATTCCTCAAAAGCCAACTTAATGGCCAGTAACTCTCTGTTACCCACATCATAATTTCTCTCCGCCGCAGAGAGTTTTTTTCGAAAAAAAAGCACATGGGCGCCATTTACCAGGTGACGGGCCCTGTGATAACACAGCTCCTACCCCCACATCGGATGCGTCAACCTCCACAATGAAAGGTTGTGACACATCTGGCTGCACCAATATAGGGGCAGAAGAAAAGCACTCCTTTACAGCGGAGAAGGCTTGCAACGCTGCATCAGACCACACAGAGACATCCGTCCCTTTCTTAGTCATGTCAGTTAAGGGTTTAACTATAGTCGAATAGTTCTTAATAAATTTTCGGTAATAGTTGGTGAACCCCAAAAATCGCATAAGAGCCTTCAGATTTTCAGGTCGGTCCCAGTTCAGAACCGCACCGACTTTCTCTGGATCCATACGAAAACCTGAAGATGAAAGCAGGTATCCTAAGAATTGCACCTCATGTACAGCAAAAGCACATTTCTCTAATTTTGCATACAACTTGTTATCTCTTAAGATTTGCAACACCTGCCTCACATGATCCTGATGTGTCCCAATATCTGGAGAATAGATTAGTATGTCGTCCAAATACACGACTACAAACCTCCCCACAAGATGATGAAAAATGTCATTAACAAAATGCTGGAAGACAGCAGGAGCATTGGTCAACCCAAAAGGCATGACCAGGTTCTCAAAGTGGCCCTCAGGAGTGTTAAAGGCAGTCTTCCATTCATCCCCTTCTTTGATCCTGACCAGATTATATGCCCCCCTTAAGTCCAACTTGGAGAACACCTTGGCATCCACAATCTGGTTGAACAAGTCAGGAATCAAAGGAAGGGGATATGGATCACGGACAGTAATCCTATTGAGTTCACGGAAATCCAGACATGGCCTAAGGGTTCCGTCCTTTTTTTTCACAAAAAAGAACCCTGCTGCCACCGGAGATTTGGAAGGCCTAATATGTCCTTTGGCCAAACTCTCAGCAATATATCCCTTCATGGCCGTTCTCTCAGGTCCAGAAAGGTTATACAGTCTAGATTTGGGCAATTTTGCTCCAGGGATAAGATTGATAGGACAATCGTATTCCCGGTGAGGGGGTAAATCCTGACATCCACCTTCTGCAAATACATCAGAAAAATCCGATATAAAAGAAGGAAGAGTCCTAGTGGTTAAAGCAGAAAAAGATGTATTAAGGCAATTGTCAACACAATAATCGCCCCAATCCACAATTTGTCTAGTATGCCAGTCAATGGACGGATTATGTTTGCTTAACCACGGTAAACCCAAAACCACAGGAGCAGGAAGACCTTCCAACACAAAACATGAAATAAGCTCCTGATGAAATTCACCCACTCTTAATTTGATATCCTGCACCATCTGAGATAAGCACTTCTGAGAGAGAGGTGCAGAATCAATGGCGAACACAGAAATCCTCTTATCCAAAGAACTTGGCGACAATCCATGCATACGGACAAACTGAGCATCAATCAAGTTCACCCCTGCCCCGCTGTCAATAAACACCTCAATTTTCACAACTTTTGACTCTAGCGCCACCTCGGCAGTCAGGAGAAAACGGGTACTACAGGATGAAGACAAATGCACATCTTCAGTCTCCCTACCCACCCCACCAAGAGTGAGATGAGGATTCAACGCCCCCTTTTCTTTTCTCTCTTTTAGAGCTAGGAAGCATGGACATACATTGATAAAATGTCCTTTCTGACCACAGAAGAAACACACTCCCTTTTTATTACCAAGATGTTTATGGGTGGATACAGGAGTGGCTCCCCCTAATTGCATAGGTTCATCCCCAGACATCAACCTAGGGGAATATTCACCCAAAGTGTCATAGGAAGCCGGTACACTATGAGATAGTACGTCCTGAGAGCGGGGGCCCCTAGATCGCTCTCTCAGGCGCCTATCCATGCGCACAGCAAGAGACATAGCGGCCTCCAAAGACACAGGAGTTTCCTGAAAGGCCAAAGCGTCCTTCAGCCTTTCAGACAAACCTTGACAGAATTGGCTACGTAAAGCCGGATCGTTCCATTCAGTATTGGTCGCCCACCTCCGAAACTCAGAGCAATAAGTCTCAACCGGCCGCTCACCCTGACAAAGGTTACGTATCTGGGTCTCTGCCAGGGAGATACGATCCGGGTCATCATAGATAATCCCTAGGGTCTTGAAAAATTCATCTACTGACCGGAGAGCCAGCGATCCGGCCGGCAGAGAAAAGGCCCATGACTGCGCATCCCCTTTAAGCAGCAAGATGACCACACCAACCTTCTGTTCCTCATTACCAGAAGAATGTGGACGCAGTCTGAAATACAATTTGCACGCCTCCCTAAATAGAACAAAATTATCACATTCCCCAGAAAATCTATCCGGGAGGGGGACCTTAGGCTCCAAACAGGCCTGACACTCAGCACCCCCAGAACCACCAGCCTGTGGTCTCTGAATCTGGTTGCGGATGTCAGCCACCTCCAAGCTGAGTCCCTGCAGCCGTTCAGCCAGTGTAGCAATAGCATCCATGTTAGCACAAAAATGATATAAATTTTTGTTAGTTGGCGGTTTATAATGTCACGCTCTGGTGTGGGGGGGAAAGCCACACCGAGCGTACGAGGGATAGGGACACACAAAACCAGGGAGACGGTCACCTCCTGCAGAGGACCCTGTGACTAGGCCCTAGGCTGACTACCAGCATGAACAATCCTGGAAGGTAGGAATGTTCATACACCGGAACCTAATATAAATACACCCTAGAAACCCCTGCAGGCTAGTGACTCCAGAGAGTAAACCCGTTCCTCCAAGTATAAGGAGGAACAGGAGACTCCAAAAGGAAAACAACAAATGAAGACAGAAACTTAACTTAAGTCGAACTCAGCAACAGGATCTCAGCCGAGATCCACACCACTCTCAACCCAGCAAGTAGAAAATATAAACCGCAAGGGATACTGGGAGAGGAAGGGGTAAATAGGGGAAAGCTGATTGCCAAGCGGCAACAGCTGAGGGGAAGAGGTGTGGGGAAGAGCACACAAACAAAGGAAATGGCCTGTCAAAGATGTCACTTCGAAAGCCGTGCAGAACGTCTGATTCCAGACGCAGGTCTACTCGTGACAATACCTATCAATAAGAGGATAGTACATCAGTACTGAAAAAATCTTAAACTCTGCCCCACTGGGCGAGAAGAACACAACTTAAGCAGGGTGTATAGATACTACATACAAGGAGCTCCAGCAGGAGACCCAGTAGAGGAAATAGCAATAAAAATGCACCTATAGCACTATACACCCTGATGCCTTAGCTGCCAAAATACCCCATATGGGGAACTCATTGTTTGCAGGGACGGAGTTTCCAGCTACTTGGATGCCTGTAATTCAGGGCCCGACATTCTAACACACAGACCTCAGATCATAGCAGCGATCCCGCTTGCCGCATTTGAAGAACGCCAGCCCGACATCCCTCAGCACTTCCAGGTGCGCTCCACGCTGAAACCCAGAAGAGACGTCAGACGCCCGCATCTGCGCGGTACATGCGTCGCACAGCCTGCTTATCCCACTAGGGGAAAGGAGGCTTAGGCAGACGGGGAGAGGCGCCTGATGGACAGGACACGATCCCCCTTCCTGTCCTCTGCCCAGCATTGGAAACAACCGCCATAGGACAGAGG
This sequence comes from Rhinella marina, assembly GCA_900303285.1. NCBI lineage: Eukaryota > Metazoa > Chordata > Amphibia > Anura > Bufonidae > Rhinella > Rhinella marina. The sequence continues at coordinate 5,031 of ONZH01011081.1, forward strand.
ACTTCTCTGAGCACAGAAAGAGCTGCAAGGGGAGATCAGAACCCCCCGATGCAGAGCCCAGGTAATCAGAAAACAAAATCTTGATCCACTTCACCTCCCTGACTAGCAGAAAGGCCTCTCTCTGCCCTGGCCACTGTAGGGGCAGGAAAACACTGGTGTTGGTGGTGGGTGGTGGCATTTTAACCTCTTTCTGTTCCTGCCCCTACAGAGGTCAGGGGTCAATCTCGTTTCCTCCCGTCATGGTGGTGAAATGGAAAGAAAGCATTTAAATCACTAAAACAGAAGGGTGGCGAGGAAGCATTGAAAAACTATAAGGAAAAAAATAGAATATGTAAAAGACAAATAAAAGCAGCCAAACTAGAGACCGACAGATTAATTGCCAAAGAGAGTAAAACTAACCCTAAAATGTTCTTCAATTATATAAATACTAAAAAGTATAAATCTGAAGGTGTCGGCCCCTTACAGAGTAATGAGGGGGGAGTTGCAGAGAGCGATGAGGAGAAAGCAAAACTATTAAATATTTTTTTCTTAATTGTATTCACTGAGGAAAATAAACTGTCAGATGAAATGCAGAATATAAAAGTAAATTCCCAATTAAAAGTGCCCTGTCTGACCCAGGAAGAAGTACAGCGGCGTCTTAAAAAGATTAAAATAGACAAATTGCCAGGACCGGATGGCATACACCACCGTATCCTAAGAGAATTAAGTAATGTCATCGCCAGACCCTTATTTCTGATATTTAAGGACTCTATACTGACAGGGAGTGTTCCACAGGATTGGCGCATAGCAAATGTGGTGCCAATATTCAAAAAGGGTCCAAAAACAGAGCCCGGGAACTATAGGCCGGTATGTTTAACATCTGTCGTGGGTAAACTGTTTGAAGGTTTTCTAAGAGATGCTATCTTGGAGTACCTCAATTAAAATAAGCAAATAACTCCATATCAGCATCGCTTCATGAGGGATCGGTCATGTCAAACCAATTTAATCAGTTTCTATGAGGAGGTAAGTTCTAGACTTGACTGCGGCGAATCAATGGATGTCGTATATCTGGACTTCTCCAAAGCATTTGACATGGTTCCGCATAAAAGGTTAGTATATAAAATGAGAATGCTTGGCCTGGGAGAAAATGTCTGTATGTGGGTAAGTAACTGGCTCAGTGATAGAAAACAGAGGGTGGATATTAACGGCACATACTCAGATTGGGTCACTGTCACTAGTGGGGTACCACAGGAGTCAGTACCGGGCCCTATTCTCTTCAATATATTTATTAATGATCTAGTAGAAGGCTTGCATAGTAAAATATCAATTTATGCAGATGACACTAAACTGTATAAAGTAATTAACACAGAAGAGGACAGTACACTACTACAAATGGACCTGGATAGATTGGAGGCTTGGGCAGAGAAGTGGCAGATGAGGTTTAACACTGACAAATGTAAGGTTATGCACATAGGAAGGAATGAATAATGCAAGTCACCAGTACATACTTAATGGTAAAACACTGGGTAACACTGACATGGAAAAGGACCTAGGAATTTTAGTGAACAGCAAACTAAGCTGTAGAAACCAGTGTCAGACAGCTGTTGCCAAGGCCAATATGATAATGGGTTGCATCAAAAGGGGCATAGATGACAGTGATGAGAACATAGTCCTCCCACTTTACAAATCACTAGTCAGACCACACATGGAGTACTGTACCCCCATCAGACCTCAGATCAGCAGAATGTACACCCATCAGACCTCAGATCATCAGAATGTGCCCCATCAGACCTCAGATCGGCTTAATGTGCCCCCATCAGACTCCATAATGGAAGCGCTCACTTGTATTCGCCTGATTGTACTAAGGCCATCCCTGCTGCCCCCCCCCCCCAGTAGCTACGCCTCTGGGCCTGATGTATGAAAACTGTCTAGGTCTAAGACTTTTCTTGTTGCCCATAGCAACCAATCAGAGCTCCCCTTTCATTTCTCCAGAGCACTATATGAAATGAAAGGGGAGCTCTGATTGGTTGCTATGGGCAACAAAGAAACTTCTACACCTAGACAGTTTTCATACATAAGGGCCCTAGGTGTTTTACATCAGCAGCAGATAGAAGCCATGAGAGCAGCTAACCTCTCCAAACATGAGCTCAGAGGAAACATAAAGCATACAGAGAGAACATGCACTGGACATAAAGGGCAGTACACAGTCATCTCAACTAAAAGCCTAAATCCTTAAATCAGGAATAAAACAGACATTTCATAATTTTCACAAATTCTTATAAAAATATATTCAGCACTTATTGCACTGAACTAAATGTACTAATTCATTATATATTTTAGGAGTCGGAGTCGGTCCATTTTATACCGACTCCGACTCCACAGCCCTGGATACTAGGCTGCGCTACTGCACAGCCTAGTATCAGAGAACATGGTGCGCGCTGCTGTCAGCGCGCTCCATGTTCCCTCAGCAGCACAGGGGAGAAGAAAGCAGTTTCTCCCTCCCCCCTGTGCTGCTGCCGCTGCCACCATTCAGGGGGGAGAGGGGCGGAGGAGGGGAGGGGCTGTGGCCGCTGCGCCACTAATGATGAGTGAGAGGGGTGGAGGAGGGGCGGAGCTGTGGCCGATGCGCCACCAATGATGATAACTATGTTTAATACAACTACAGGAGGCGGGTGCAGGATCACATAGCCAGCACCCGACCTGTATGATAGGGAGCTGCGACCAGCGGTAGTTAACCCCTCAGGTGCCACAACAGCGGACAAGAATAGGCATTTTGAACAGAGCGCCCGGCCGTGTGTTCTGCAAATTGCGGAACACACGCTGGGCGGCATCCGTGGTATTGCAGATCAGCATTTTTGCGGATCCACAATACTATGGCCGTTTGAATGGCCCCTTAATCACCCCCTTTCCCAATTTTACATATAAAATATATTAATAAATGTCCGAAAAGTCCAAACTATTAAAATATAAAAAAATATCTCCTATGCGGTGAACACATAAAAGAAAAAAAATAAATAACTAAAACCTCACAATTCGCCATTTTTTAGTCACCTTGTCCCCCCAAAACATAGGATAGGACTGTTTTAATTAATTATATGTATTTAAATTTGGCGACTAAAAATTTAATTTGGCTCCTAAATTTTTCAGTTCAGAAGCCAATGGTTCCTAGGTATTTTTTTAGTCTGGAGCACTGCCATTCCCCTGACTGACCCTAACCCCACCTCCACCCCCATTCTCAGTATATCAAATTGCTTCTTTTGCAGGTAATATATCAACTTGGAGTTATGTACCTAACCTTTAGATTCTTTTGTTTCTGTATTAATATTTAGTCTACCCAGAGATCCTAAAATAATCCCTTTATGGTACCATGTGGTGTTATGGAATGGTGACAATTGCCTGTATTTCTTTGTGCGACATAAAAGTTTCAATAAAACCTTGCCATTTATTGAAAAATTGTGTGGATTGTTTCGTCTTTTCTTGTTCCACTTCCACTAACTCTAGATGGGCAATGTTTTACTTGTTGTATTATTTCTAGTATGTTTGGACAATTAGGTTTTAGACAATTCGCTAACAGACATCCTTTGGCTGCCAATATTATCATATGAAGTATCTTCAATAATGGTCTATCTCCGGACCTAACATGGAATAACATCACACACGGATCTAGCGCCACCTCTAGGTCTATCTTTTAAATGTTGTCTCACTGTTTCCCAAAACAATTGAATAACCCTAATTTTGATAATCTTTCTGGGTACTGTAGGCCACCCATTCCAGCTGTTACTTTAGTTGCCCTCCTCTGAACCCTCTCCAGGTCTGCTATGTCTGCCTTGTTCACAGGAGCCCAGAACTGTACACAGTACTCCATGTGTGGTCTGACTAGTGATTTGTAAAGTGGCAGGACTATGTTCTCATCATGGGCATCTATGCCCCTTTTGATGCAACCCGTTATCTTATTGGCCTTGGCAACAGCTGTCTGACACTGGTTTCTACAGCTTAGTTTGCTGTTCAATAAAATTCCTAAGTCCTTTTCCATGTCAGTGGTGACTTGCATTATTCCTTCCTATATGCATAACCTTACATTTGTCAGTATTAAACCTCATCTGCCACTTCTCTGCCCAAGTCTCCACTCTATCCAGATCCATCTGTAGCAGTGTACTGTCCTCTTCTGTGTTAATTACTTTACACAGTTTAGTGTCATCTGCAAAAATTTAGATTTTACTGTGCAAGCCTTCTACAAGATCATTAATAAATATATTGAAGAGAATACAGCCCAGTACTGACCCCTGTGGTACCCCACTAGTGACAGTGACCCAATGTCCAGAAGTTCATTCAGCGAGGAGCAAAGAGGCATTACATTAGCTTAACCACATTACAGCTGCCAAATGTCTTGCTGAACCTTACGGACATCTTTCTATATAGTTTAGATCCAATTTTTAGACTGGGCTCTGCAGACCCTCTCATTTTGCTAACCTAGTCAAGGAGAGTCACCCCTCCTGACATGTTTTGCCACTGGTGCGGCTTTGTCAGGTATCGTCAAGCAATAGAGCACTTCATTATAACAGCAGCTCCATATAGTTAGTATGTTGCCAGTGATAGCGGCCTGCATAGTGTATTACAGTGCAAGTTTGCACAATATATTATCGATCCTTGAGGTACTGTAAAAGTGATAATTTATTTAAAAATGTAATATTTAATATAGGCATATAACATACAGGCTACTGTGAACCCTAATAATAGTATCCTCTATAGAGCTACTCTATTGCTGTAGTGGCCACTGGTAAACTGGTAGGTTGCAAAAATATCCTTGCAGCCTTATCAATTTGATCAATAGTTAAGGAGACAATATAGAATAAATTTTGTGGCACATTAGAGAGGTATCATTTGCTAGCCCCTAGCTACTGGCAATAAGGAGCAGAATATGAAAGAATAAAAGAAAAAAAATAATAATAATAATAATAAGAGAAGTAGAAAGCATTGTCTACCTGGATCACACATACAATCCCTGCTATATCTGCAGATCTCCTGAAAAAGGCATATATATTAAGAGCCCTGAACAGTGGCTTGCCCTAGCAGCCAACTGTTAATTTTCCATATTTGAGAACTTTTTTTGTTTAGTTTAGCAAGTTAAGTAATACAGGTTAAGTTTTAATAATGACATAGGTGTGGACCCCTATTTGGATTTTTCTGTATTGATCAGAGGTGAGGACACCTCAATCATCATTCCTGGGCAGCAGATCTGTGCTGCCTAAACAGCTCTCTGCAGCCCAGGAGCAATGATGTTGTATGAGGATGAGCGATAGCAGTAGTGATCCCTCGTCCTCAAACTGTGAAGTTGATCGCTGCATGTAAATGCAGCTTTTTACCTCTACTTAATGAGCAGCCAGCTGTCGGGAAGGAACGCTTCCTTCCAGACAACAGGCTTCTTCTCTAAGCGTGTAAATGCAATTTTACTTACAAGGAAAAGGTGGACAACTTTTTTGAAGCAGGCATTATTTGTTTATCGTTAATCTTGAGATAAGGCACCATTCGGACGCCCATATGTCTGCCCTGCCTAAGTTGCAGACTACAACAGTGGGTCCACAGTACACAGGCACCAGCCCTGTGAATTCCATGCTGCATTGTGGACCCATTGACTTCAATAGGTCCGCAATCCACAACATATGGCAAATGATAGAACATATTCTATTGTTTGCCTTGCAGAGGCACAGACCTGGAAGCCCATGGAAGAGCTTCCGTGTTTTTCAGTGGGCTTCTCACTCATCACAAAAGGTAGGACATCCTATCTTTTGCCATTGGTCGCAGCACAAGCTCACACAGCCAGTGTCCATGTACTGGGTACCTGCTATTTCTGGTCCACAACACGGGCACGGCAGCCATATGTTTGTCTGAATGGGGCCCAATATTGGTATCTCACTTTGAATATACTTCTTGGTACTTCTTAGAGGTTTTTCATGGGCGTTCTTCTATTCCATTACATGGTGGTCATTAAAGAAGAACTCCCGCAAAAATTTTTAATCTCTGACCTGTTAGAAAGGTGCATGATATAATCTGTAGTGATTGTCATTTTCTTATCAGTGACTGTTTCTGTGAGTAAAAACCTCTCTTCTTATTGTAGCTGGGTGATGTGACCAACTCCCTGACCTCCAACTGACCCAGGACAGAAAGCCAGTAACTGCTCTATTCATTCCTATGGGAGCCTCACTTTCAGTCTCATAGGAATACATAGAGAATTAGACTTCCTGTCCACACATAAGTCTATGTGTGAGTTGGTGGGTCTAATTGCTGGTCACATGACACAGATAAGAAACTTCAGGATGATATAAGTCAAAAATTCAGACACTGGTAAGAAAATGACATTCACTACAGATTATATCATGTACATTTCTAGCAGGACATGGAATAAAAAATTTTGTCGGGAGTTCTTCTTTAACCATATTGTGGGTGCTTAGAGGGATCCTAGCACACAGGACTGGGAAGGGCAGGAGGGGGTTTGTTGTTTGTTGAATTGCTTACCGTTTTGGAATCTTGAGTCTGATAGACACTGATATGTGTATTATCTACAGTATTGAAAACTGTAGTATTGTAACTAAAAGATTTACAAAAAAGTGGTTAAAGGTTAGTATTATGTCTGTGATGAAAATAGGAATAGTACGGTTCTATAGGGCAGGGGTCAGCAACGTTCGGCACTCCAGATGTTGTGAAACTACAATTCCCAGCAAGCTCCATTCATTTCTGTGATATTTCTATGATGTTCTTAGAAGAGCAGAGCAAGTATGCATGCTGGGTGTTGTAGTTTCACAACAGCTGGAGAGCCGGAGGTTGCCTAACCCTGCTATAAACTATAGGTCAGTGATGACGAACCTTTTAGAGACCGAGTGCCCATACTTTAAACAAAAACCCACTTATTTAATGCAAAGTGCCAACACGGCAATTTAACCTGAATACTACAGTCCAGTATAGCATATTTTCCATGTACTTTATTATTTAGCAATAACTAGCTGAAGGACCCGGCTTTGCCTGCCCCTTTAACAGCGAGTTCCACAGCACTCCACCCCTTGACAGTGACCTCCACAGGGGCCTGCCCTCTTAACAGTGACCTCCACAGCACCCACCCCTTAACACCGACCTCCACCATTCCCAGCCCACTTAACAGACACCTCCACAGCAACTGCCCCTCTAACAGTGACCTCAACGGTACCCCACTGCCTTAACAGTGACCTCACAGTACCCCGCTGCCTCTTTAATAGTGGCCTCCACAGTCCCCTCCTCCCTAAGGCCCTATTCACACGACCGTATTATTGCGGGTCCACATTATTGCGGACCCGCAATAATATGGAGGCTGTCCGGCGTGTGTTCCGTACCACTCGGAACACACGCCGGGCAGCCCCATTCAAAATGCCTACACTTGTCCTTGCATGCGGACAAATATAGGACATGTGTCATATTTTTCAGCGGAGCCGCTCCCCACTCCCATAGAGGTGAATGGGGCCGCATCTATTCCGCAATATTGGAATATATGCCCCCATTGTCCTATAGGTGCGGGTCCCACCGCTGGGACCCGCACCTATATCGAGAATGGGGCCCCGAAAGTGAAGGAGGGCGCACCGCGAATGCGCGGCCGCCCTTCCATTCATTTGTATGGGGCCGCCGAAAATAGCCGAGCGCTGGCTCGGCTATTTCCTTCGGCTCTATACAAATGAATGGGAGCTGGGACGCGCATGCGCGTTACGCTCCCATTCATTTCTATGGAGCCCCCATACAAAAGAATGGAGGGTGGCCGCGCATGCACGGTGCGCCCTCCTTCACTTTCGGGGCCCCGTTCTCAATATAGGTGCAGGTCCCAGCGGTGGGACCTGCACCTATAGGACAATGGGGGCATATTCTAGCGATATGCCCCCATTGTCAAAGATGGGAATAACCCTTTAACTAAAAGGACGACATTAACCAAAAGGAGGACAGCATCCATACAAGCAATATGACCTCAGCAGACCCTTTTTTACTTCATTTTTGTATTTTCTCTTTTTATTTTTACACATTTTTCATTCATTATATATCCCACGTTCAGTGATTGTTGAATTATACAAACCTTCAACAACAGGGTACCCTGGATCCATTATTTTATCTAATTTTATAAACGCCACTCTATTCATTTAATCCATTTAATAAATTTATTTTAATATTATATTAGTTGAGTGCTACTATTTTACGCATGCTCACTATTTTATTTAGACCGATCTATCTCCATGCTGCCGAGTGCTAGTGTGCCTACCATTTCAGTATTTTTATATATTTGATTCATCTTTATACAGCAGTGGGTGTGCCAAGATAGTGCACCTTTTCCACTAATACTAGGAGATTGAGCCACTGATCATAATATTTATTTTCATTTTCCTAATTCCTGGAGAATCCCTTTAACACTTCATCCACAGCGCCCTGCCCCTTTAAAGCTGACCTACAGCAGTGAAGAAAATGGCTGGGCTGTTCTGGAAATCTGGTGTAAAACTGTTTGTATGTGGACACTAAGGGCCTGCAAGCTTCTATTGGCGGATAAGGGACATGTGACCGTGTGTATGGCAGTTGGATTCTATTGGCTAATGCATTTTTTTGGGAATATCTCAGTAAAGATACGTGCTAGAGAGCTGAGACCCAGTCTAAAACCTTCCCGGACACCTGATGTACCTGTGTGCCAAATTTCGTGATTGTAAACGCGACGATGCAGATTCCTTTAGTGGACATACACACACACATACATACACTCAGCTTTATATATTAGATAGCCTACATTCAATTCTCTACCCCTGCACTGATGAATGGCAGGAGAAGTCTAAGATATATTGGTACACCATAGACTTTTTCTAGGGTGCAGGTGCTCACAGCGGGGGCTCTGAGTGCCTCCTCTGGCACCTGTGCCATAGGTTTGCCACCACTGGTATAGGTAAACATGCTGTCTGCCATGCAGAAGGTGTGGCGTTCCATTTCCAACAGAGAATTTTAAAGTGGCTTGTATTAACTTCCTCTACATAATAAATGTTTTTTGCTAAAGTGAGAACCCCTGTAAGAATGATGTTTCTCTGTCTTGTACTCTGATGGACAAGTCAGTGTTTGGTGAATGTCAAAAGAACACTACCTGTCTGAATGCATTAAGACAACTGTGAAGTTTGGTAGAGGAGAAATAATTCTTTGGGGTTGCATCTGGCCAAGGCCCCTTAGTTCCAGTGAAGGTAAATGTTAATGCTTCAGCGTACCAAGACAATTTAGAAAATGGTATGCTTTACAAGACACCAGTTCTATTGAATAAAATCAATGCTAGAATTTCCTCCAGCTGTTGGAGATGTGATGGGGAGCCAGGCTCCTTTTCACATTTATGGTTTGATTGTCCCACAATCCGACCCTTTGGGGATCAACTAAACAGTCATATTAATGAAGTGGTTTGTTGTAAAATCAGAATTACCTTACACATTGTTTTGTTCAATATTCATTTGGTTAGTCAGTCTATTGTTAAATCACAACTACCGTATGTTACTTTTTCCTAAATGCTGCCAAGATTTTGGTTACCAGAAAGTGATACAGAACCCCATCAATGAACGAATGCTATAAAAGGAGATAATCAGAAACAAACGCTTCGAAAAACTGAGATCGCAGAGGAAAGGGAACTCGGATCATCATTTCTACACTTGGAGCAAATGGACTCAATTTGTTCAAAAAGGCCTTATGAAGAATTACTTATGAGTGTTACTTTTAACCTGTGATATCATGATAATATTGTCTCTGATGTCTAACTATTCTGCTTCCCCTTCCATCCTTTTTCCCTTTGCATCTTCCCTAACCATTAGGGCCTGTTCAGACGTCCATGGTATTGTGGATCCGCAAATATGCGGATGCGCAATACCACGGATGCCGACCGGAGTGTGTTCCGCAATTTGCGGAACAGACAGGCGTGCACCCTGTAGAAAATGCCTATTCAAGAATTCAAGATCCCATGCCGGCCATTGAAGTGAACGGGCCCGCACCTATTCCGCAATTTTGTAATATATATAGATAATCTGTAAATTGTACCACTATACATAGGACTATTATTGCTGTTTCTGTGTTAACTCCCTGTGAGGGATGAGAATCCATTTTGTATGAGGACTCCATCTTATGAACCTAAGACGAATTTCTGCAAGAAGAAACAGTATGTTTGCCGGTAACTTGCTTTATAGGAAATAGCAGAAATAAATATATAAATATATATGATGTTCTAGACAGAGAAACCACTTCTTCTTTAAAAGGTCAGAAAACAAGTATCTGACCTTCTGACATCCTCTTACAGCAGACACCTCTGTCTGTGATCAGGAAGAGTGGGGGATTTAAACAAATATGTGGTTTTTATCAAAAGTTCAGTAAATGTCATGTACGCAAAAAGTTACAGGAACAATGATCTGCACTGTGGAAAAACCACCCACCTATCTGCGGTTTTACACTATAAAATGTGAGCTTATGTCTGTAATAAACAGGAGAATCTGATTCAGCTAGATGTGCCTGTTTCAGTTTCTCTAAGCGCTCAAAATATCATTAATTTGGGACCCCGACAATCATAGAGAAGGGGTTTTGCCCTAACACTCCCTAACTGTTTTGCAAGAGTGGCGCTCCAGCAGAAGGGAAAGTAGCTACCTGGAGGGGGAGGGCTGCTTTAGATGCTGCTACCTCCTGAATGGTAGCAGCTAGAAACATGCAACTGGTCTTGTATGAAAGCTGACAGTCAAGGCTTTCATACAAGACAAATGACAGGAAGACCCAGAAAATTAGAGACTACATGACCCAGCTGACTGGCCCTATGCTGTCTGCTGAGGAGAGAGCATCTCTTGAAAGTGAGATTACCTTGCCGGAGGTGACGAATGCTATAAAAGGCCTGGTGATTGGGAAATGCCCAGGACCAGATGGCTTTACACCACGTTTCTCTAAAACTTTTATAGACCCCCTCTCTAAGCCACTGTTACGCATGTGTCAGTCCCTTTCAGAAGGCGCATGTTTTCTGCCACAGACCCTGACGGCACACATATGCGTGATTCCCAAACCGGGCAAAGACAACCTGGCATGCAGTAATTATAGACCTATTTCCCTACTCAACCTGGACGTTAAGATCTATGCCAAAATACTGGCTGAGAGGTTGAAAATCTACATACCCACGTTGATTCATGGGGACCAGGTTGGCTTTGTCCCGGGGAGGGAAGCCAGGGACAATACAATCAGGACCCTGGCGCATATTGCTAGGGCTCAAACCTCTCCCTTCCCTCTGTGCCTCCTCTCAATCGACGCGGAAAAGGCCTTTTATCGGGTGGACTGGACCTTTCTGAGAGAAGCCCTAGGGGCTCTTGGATTAGGGCCTCTTATGATCACCCGCATATTTGCCCTGTATGATAGTCCTAGAGCTCAGGTGAGGGTAAACGGATCCCTTTCTTCCCCCCTCATAATCCAGAACGGTACTAGACAAGGATGTCCTTTGTCCCCGTTACTGTACATTATGGTCATGGAATTTCTGGCCAGGGCCCTTAGGTCCAACGCGTCGATTGGGGGAGTCAAACTAGGTGAAATGGAGTCCAAAATAGCCATTTATGCAGATGATCTTCTTATTTTCTGCTCTAACCCAGTAATTGGCCTCCCTAACATCTTGAAGGAATTTGCCACTTTCGGGGCTTTAAGCAATTTCAAGGTCAACCTCCACAAGTCCGAGATTCTTAATGTCTCTCTGCCGGCTGACACGGTGTCCCTTCTGAAATCCGCCTTCCCTTTCAAGTGGGCGGAGAATCATATCACTTATTTGGGTACCGCCATCCCGTCAAAACTAGCTGACTTATATTCTGCTAATTTCCCCCCACTTATTACTAATATTAAGAAAGATCTTCAGAGTTGGAGATCCCTTCCCCTGTCTTGGTTTGGGCGTATTCATACTTTAAAAATGAACATACTGCCGAGGATTTTGTACCTGTTCAGGACCTTGCCCATTCCTCTACCGGTTAAGTTCTTTAAGACACTTCGCTCTTCATTCATTGACTTTGTGTGGGCCGGCTCATCCCCCAGATTGGGTATAAGATTTCTGACTAGATCTAAAATGAGAGGTGGCGCGGGCCTCCCTGATCTGCAAATGTACCATAAGGCTGCCATTCTGTCTTGTGTCTTGGATTGGTTCCACTGTAGTTCATCCAAAAGGTGGACTCAGATGGAGGGATGGGAGCTGGGCCGGCCCGCTCGGGAGCTTCTTTGGATTGCGAAAGAGCATAGACCCTCCTCTTTACCTCTTCTCACTAAGGGGATTTTACAGACTTGGGACAGGTGTGTGGCATCTTTGGGAAGAACATCTAGTCTGGACCCTATGACTCCCATCTTTGACAACCAGGCCTTCCCTGTGGGAATGGGCACATGTTCCCTTCTAGGTTTGCGGAGGGACAGCGGTTCACGGGTCTTACACCTCATTCACAAGAACAAGTTGCGCCCCCTTAACTCCTTCCCTGAGGGTCAGAGTAGTGGGGCCTGGCTTACTTATGCCAGTCTCAAGCGTTCCCTTCTCGCTCTCGGTCCTCTTTCGCTTTTCACTAGGGACCTCACGCCTTTTGAGTCCATCTGTCTCCAATCTTCCCCCCCCTGCCATCAGGTGTCTCTGATCTACGGGCTGCTACAGGGAAATGGGGGCACCCCCTCCTCCCTGCCGTTTGTGACGGCCTGGGAAAAGGAATTGGGTAAATCTTTTTCTAATGAGCAATGGGAGAAGGCATTTCTCTTGTCTCACAAGTCCTCCATTAGCTGTGCACTTCAGGAGAAGAATTTCAAGATCTTGTCCAGGTGGTACAGGACCCCAGCAGTCTTACATTACTTCTTTCCCACTTGCCCCAACCTTTGTTGGCGTTGTGGTAAGGAAATAGGGCATATGTCGCATATATGGTGGTTCTGTGATAGGGTATCTCCCTTTTGGAGGGTACTGAATGACTTATATAACCAGGTGTGCGGCGGCGGCGGTTCCAAGTGGGCTATTGAAGAAGCAGTACTGTCCATCCTTCCGGGCTCCATCTCCTCACTCAAACGGGGTCTCCTGAGATTTTTCCTGCAGGCCGCGCGCCTGGTTATTCCCAGACATTGGAAGTCCTCGGTTACCCCCTCCATCAGGGAATGGTTGGACACTTTTGAACAGATTCGTAGAATGGAGGAGTTGTGTGCAGAGGATGAGGGCACTGATGATATTATATAAAGACTCACCCGCTTTTTATGAGTGGCTGGTGCAAGTGGAGACCCATTCTTAAGTACTATTGTTGAATCCTTACGACCTTACTAGGTGCACAGGGGTAGGGATGTTCCTCCCCTAGTGGTTGTGCTGATTCCTTCCCTCCCTTTGTTTCCCTCTATGTTGTTGTTTGTGTCGGTTCACCCGTGTGCTTCGTTATTATGGCATTTGCGTCAAGACATGAAAATAATTGAATTCTGTAAGCTGCACTTTATTACTTGTTGTGCAATTCTGTATATTGTCATTCCTGCATGTTTTGTGCAATGATCATTATTGTTAGCTGCGGGATTATATACTTTTTATGCACTTCCTTAATAAAATATTTGAATCACAAGACAAATGACAGCTGTTCAGGACAGATAAAGATATCACTGATAGAAATCGGGATGCTGTGAATGCAGCTGAAAATGAAAGTAAAAACAGGTTTTACTCGCGATTATTCCCAACTTGATTTCTAACAGTGATTTCTCCTCTGCTTGGACGTTAGCTGTCATTTTGGTCTTGTATGAAAGCCTAGACCAGGGATCTCAAACTCGTGGCCCTCCAGCTGTTGCAAAACTACAACTCCCAGCATGCCCCAATAGCTGTAGGCTCTCCTGGCATGATGGAAGTTGTAGTTTTACAACAGCTGGAGGGCCACGAGTTTGAGATCTCTGTCCTAGCCTGTCAGATTCCATACAAGACCAGTTGCATGTTTCTAGCTGCTACCATTAAGGAGATATCACCATCTAAAGCAGCCCTCCCCCCTCCAGTTAGTTACTTTTCACACTACCAGAGCTGGACTTGGGCAAAACAGTTAGGTGGTTAAACATAAAATTCTCCATTAAAATAAAATAATTTAAAAGAAAATGGTATGCTTCAACCTTTATGGGAACAGTCGGATGTACTACAGGGTGGCCCACGAAACAGTTGCCTGCCTCCAATATCTCTAAATCAAACTGCTTAATAGAAAATTTGTGTTTGTTGTCCATAGCAACCAGAGTTCAGCTGTCATTTTTTTCAGAACCCTGTAGGAATTGAAAGCTGATCTCTGATTGGTTGCTATGGGCAACTAAGACTGATTTATTATTCAGTTTGATAAAATTGGCCTATTGTGTCAGAAAGATGGTGTTCTCTCCCTGGAACAGCAAATATAGTGCAAAGGAGATCGATTAAGAAAATGCGCGAGACAAGTACCCAGGAACAAATACACCAGCTAAACTTTGTATTCAGAGCCTGGTTTGGAAAGGGCATCAAACTGGCTCTGTAGCAAACATGAAGAAACCAAGGTCTCCATCGATCAGGAAGGCTGAAGTGGTATATGACATTCAGCAGAGGACTGACAAAGATAAACATGTAAATAACTGCACGTACTTGGTTGCTGACTGATTGCTGACAGACATTTGGACCCATTGCTGTACTTCATGACGGACGAAGCTTGGATTAATTTATCAGGTCCCATAAATTCCCAGAATACGAGGTAATGGTCCACTGTAAAATCACTCATTTAACTCACGAAACACTACTTCACGACCACAAAATTGGCGTTTGGTGTGCAGTGTCAGGAACACGAATACTGGGCCCAATTGTCATAATCAAACGTGAATACCACAATTTACCTGGACATCTTTGAACAGTTTTACAACCAACACCAAAAGAAAAAAAGTCTTGCTTTTTCCAACAAGATAGGGCAACATGCCACAACTCACGGAACTCACTGGCACGGGTTCATGAACTGTTTACGGAGGAGTAAACTGTCAGCAAGGGGTTTTGGCTGCCACGTTCCCCAGACTTGTTATTTTTATCTGTGGGGAAATTTAAAACAGAAATTGTCCCCCAACAATCCACATCCCTGGATGAACTCAAGGAAAACATCACAAACACTGTCCACTGCATCACTGTTGAAGAGCTGCAAGCAGTATCAGCCAACATGATCTGACGCACACAACGATGCATAGACGTGAACGGGGACCATTTTCAGCATCTTTTGTGACTTGTGGGTAATAAAAAATAAATAAATAAAAAATAAAAAAACAATCCACTTGCTCGTTCATCTGGTCATACTATTGCTGGAGGTGGGCTACTTTTTCTTGGGCCACCCTGCAGAACAGATTGCTAGCCAGACCCTCTTGTCCAACATCAGCATTGGACATCACAAAATTCCTCCAAACGCACACTCCGAAATCTAGTAGGAAGTCTTCTCAAAAGAATGGAAGCTGTTTTAAATGCAGAGGTGGTAAAGGGGAGCGCAACTTCATAATAATGCCCATGGATTTATAATAAGATGTCATAAAAGCTCCTGTAGATGTAATGTGTTAGGTGCCTGGATATCTAAAACATAGATTTTAATATATTTTCAAATTGAAATATTTGATAATGCAATACAGAGTGCACATAATAAAGACCTCCAATAAGAACGGTCAGCTTTTTGACAGGACCAAATGTGAAAATTAAATTTTTTAATTTTTTTTTTCAATAAAATGTTGAATAAGCCCCAGAGTTTTTATTTGCGCAAAGGGTAACAGGAGAAAAAGGACCCCCACAATGTGTTGCTCATTTTCTCCTGAATCACCCCAAATGTCGTCGTAAACTGTTGAAAATGAATTGAGCAATAATATACTGAAATTTTATCAGTTTTCCTTTTCACTATACATCCTTAGTTGGCCGTACTGATGAACTATCCTTTGGATAGGCCATCAGCAGCTGAATGGCGGAAGTCCGAAACCCAGGACCCTCGCCAATCTATCCAAAGAATAGATCATCAGTAAGAAAAAGGTAAAGTACTACTTTAAGTCTGATCCTGAATTTGCTAGAAGAGAGATAAATCCAGAGTACATCTAAGAATCGTAAAAGTAAGCAATTTAGACACAACTTACTGAAATTTAAGGAGGGCAAAGCATAACAGTTTTAAGAGGAGGAGAGCTTAAACAAAAAAATAAGACACTACGGAAGTATCTCTATGTCAGATGAGGACATCAAGAATTGAAAGACAAGAAAAACAGTTGACAAGAGGAGTAGAAGTAGAGGAATGGGGCAACATCAGAATGGGAAACACGTCACTACAATAAAAGATTGTCCTAGAAAATTCCCAGAACATTTACATGATCACAATTATGCTCCTCATCAGTGAGAAGTTATATTTCTGAAGTCATATCACCCAGGTCACCGGGTCAGAATCTGTTAAAAAAAAAAAAAAAAAAAAAAAAACACAACACGGATGACACCCGTTTTGTTTTTTGTTTTTTTACGGATCCACTGCAACAACGTGTGTCCTTGTCCACAAAATGGACAAGGATAAGACAGGTTTTATTTTTTTTGCTGAACAGACTTGAAGACATACGATGCGGAATGCCACTTTTTGTGGCCCTGGTGAAATAAATGATTCCACATATGGGCCTAAAAAAACGGACACGGACAAAAATACGTTAGTGTGAATGACCCCTAAACAAAAGGATTTGGCTGAGTATGATTAGGTATAATGGTGGATGATACACCAAATGTTAAGATGCTATAGATCTGATGGAGGAGAGTGAATGTGAGCGAGGCCTAGGACCATTTACCAAATTTGAAACTTTCAAGTAAAAATATGCCTCAACAGTTGGATGCCCAAACAACTGATATACACAGTAAAAATACATTATTGTGACCACTTCCTACATTCAATGTCAGCAGCACGTAGCTCATTAAGAAAGTCATGTGTCATGAGCTGGTTTGGTGGGTGTATGGGTGCGATAGGCTATATGAATATCTCTCGCTGCTGTCATGGGTAAAAGGGACCATTTATCAGCGTTGTAAAAAGGGATCATTATTGGTTTTCAGGCCAAGGATGGCAGTAATTCTAAAACTTTACAGTTTGTGAACCTTTTGTGAAGGTTAAATTGACACGATAGAATGAGACAGTTCACGGCCAAAACAAACCAGGATCTACTAGACATGTGTCTTAACCACTTCTACTCCAGGCCAGTTTTCGCCCTCCTGCCCAGGCCATTTTTTGCAAATTTGATGTGTCACTTTATGTGGTAATAACTTCGGAACTCTTTCACTTAGCCAAGCCATTCTGAGAATGTTTTCTCGTGACACATTGTACTTCATGACAGTCATATATTTGATATATTTCATCTTTATTTATGAACAAATCCTAAATTAACCAAGAATTTGGAAAAATTTGCAATTTTCTAAATTTTCATTTCTCTGCTTTTAAAACAGAAATTCATACCTAATAAAATATTTATTAGTCAATATTCTCCATATGTCTGTTTTATGTTGGCATAATTTTGTAAATGTCATTTTATATTTTTTAGGACATTAGAAGGCTTATAATTTTAGAAGCCATTCTTAAAATGTTCAAAAAAAACTTCCAAAACCCACTTTTTAAGGACTAGTTCATTTCCGAAGTTGCTTTGTGGGGCTTACATAGTAGAAACCATCCATAAATTACCCCATTTTAGAAAAGTACACCCCTCACGTTATTTAAAAGTGATTTTACAAACTTTGTTAACCCTTCCACAAGAATTATAGGAAAACAGAGACAAAATTTTAATCCATTTTTTTCCTGTAACACATCAAGGGTTAACAGCCAAACAAAACTCAGTATCTATTACCCTCATTCTGCAGTTTACAGGAACACCCCATATGTGGTGGTAAACTGCTGAAAACGGAAGGCAGATTTTGCTTGACTGGTTTTTAAATACCATGTCCCATTTGAAGCCCCCCTGATGCACCACTACAGTAGAAACTCTCAAAAGTGACCCCATGGATAAGGTGACAGTTTTATTGGTATTATGGGGTACATATGATTTTTGATCGCTCTACATTACGCTTTTTTGTGAGGCAAGGTAACCAAAAATGGCTGTTCTGGCACAGTTTAAATTTTTTTGTTTTTTTACAATGTTCATCTGACAGGTTAGATCATGTGCTATTTTTTATAGAGCAGGTTGTTACGGACGTGATCATATCATATATGTCTACGTTGCTTGTTTCAGTTTTACATAATAAAGCATTTTTTGGAAAAAAAAAATGGTTTTTGTGTCTCCAGTTTCTGACCACCATATTTTTTTGTTAATTTTCTGCCGATCTTCATGTGCACGGGTTCGTTTTTTGCAGGAAAAGTTGACGTTTTTTATTGGTACCATTTTTGGGTACATATGATTTTTTGATCATTCATTATTACACTTCATGGGGCAAGTTGACCAAAAAAATTGTTTGTTTTAGCACAGTTTTTATTTATTCATTTTTACAGTGTTCACTTGTGGGGGTGGGTCATGTGATATTTTTATAGAGCAGGTCGTTACAGACATGGCAATACCCAATATGTATATTTATTTTACTTTAACACAATAACAGCATATTTGAAACAAAAAAAAATCATATTTTTAGTGTCTCTGTATTCTAAGAGCTATAGTTTTGTTTTGTTTTTGGACGATTGTCTTAGGGCTCATACGCTCACCGAAGTGACGGTTTGATTGGTACCATTTTGGGGGGGGGGTTGATCATTTGGTGTTATACTATTTGTAATGTTAAATGACAAAAATTGCTTTTTTTGGCAGTTTTTTTTTTACGGTGATAATTTTTATTTTTAATTATAAAATCAGGGGTAAAGGGGCATTTTTTGTTTGGTTGCTTTTTTTTTACTCGAAACTTTACTTTTTATTAAAAACATGTTTTTTTACTTTTCTTTTTAAAGGGGTTGTCTGGGTTCAGCCAAGGATCGTGCAGAGCAAGGGCTCTTTTGTTTACCAACACACACTGCCGGGCAGAGGCTTCCGCCCAGCAGTGTGTTTGGTGCCATCACCAGCTCTGATTGGCTGGCTTTAGCGCTGCCCTAGCTCAGCGCTAAAGCCCGTCCATCAGTGCCGGTGGCGTCACCGGGCCCACTGCTGGGTGGAAGCCTCCGCCTGGCAGAGCCCGGTTCGTCACTGGAACTGGGCAAAATGCCTTTGCCCTGCACAATTTAGAGCAGGGCAAAGGAGGGCATCTGAGCATGAGATGCTCCGATGCTAACATCAGGCAGGCTGCCTGGGTGAAATTAAGGGTATGTCCGGGTTCAACTCTGAACCCGGACAACACCTTTAATTTTATTTTAACTTTATTTCTGTCCCACTCTGGGACTACAACTCTGCGACTCTGGGACTCTGGTCCTGTCCGCAATGCATTACACTACATCTGTATTGCAATGAGTTGCCTGCTCGTGCATTACATTGAGTAATACACCAACAGATTGCCTAGGAGACCTAGCCTGGGGCTGGATCTCCTCGCCTTCTTTAGAAGGCAGGTCCCGATGTCTCTGCCTTCTCAGGTCTCCGACACCACAGAGGAGGGAGCAGATGGGATCCCTCACTGAACGCAAAAACCTTCTATGCCGCGGTCAGCACTGACTGTGGCATAAAAGGGGTTAATCTGCTGGCATCGCCTTTTACAGCGATGCTGGAGGATACAGCAGGGGCCCAGCTATCAGTGAATGCCAGGCCCCTGCAGAGATCAGGCACGCACGGCTCTGGTGCCCACCCAATCACCATGATGAAATAGTACATCAAATTGTGGCAAGTCATCTGCCACTATGACATATTATTACATCATATGTCATGAAGGGGTTAAACAGGTAAATGAACTCTACTCCATATGGGGCTCCAAAGCAGACAGATGGCCACTGCACGTCTGGTAACAAAGTTGCATACAGTAGGCAAAAAATGTTTCAATTTTCACTGCAGGATCAGAATTGAACCTCTGCAGATTGACAAAGGGTTGCCTTCAACAATGAGCCACGTTTTCTGCTTCACAGAACAAACACGTTGAAACTTATTCTGGAAGAACACAAACTGGTGGTAGCAGCGTTATGGTCTGGGAATGTTTGTGCGGCATTCTCTGGGCCCACTCATCCATGTGGAAGGCACCCTCAGCCGATTTGGGGAAAAAATCCTTCCTTGCAGATCACATACACCCATACATGATGATAATTGTCTTCCTAGGGCGGATGGGATCTTCCAGCAAGACAATGAGACATTGTCAGATGGCTATAAACGACATTCGTTGAAATAACATAACCAAGACTTCAAATATTGCCCTGAACCCCTAATTCCCCAGACTTGCCCAGCACCAACCATATGCACAGGTCGTGTCCATTAACGTCAATGGACCTGAGCTGTAATAGTGTACACAATTCGTGGACAGGTGTGGAGCTATTTTTGAAAGAAAGCAGCAATGTTTTTCTAATTTCTCCTCCTTCAGTACTGGGCCACTGTTCACCTTAAATCCCCGGCTGATTTTTGCAAATCTGACACGTGTCACTTTATGTGCTAATAACTTTGGAATGCTTTTACTTATACAATCAATTCTGAGACTGTTTTCTCGTGACACATTGTACTTCATGACAGTGGTAAATTTGAAACCTTTATTAATAAAATAATCCAATATTTACCAAAAATTTGTAAAAATTCACAATTTTCTAAATTTGAATTTCTCTACTTTTAAAACGGATACTAATACCTCATAAAATGGTTATCAATAGAGATGAGCAAACGTGCTCGAAACGAGCACTGTACCGCTCGGCTCCCCTGCGCTCGCATGGGCGCAGGGGAGCCGAGCGGTACAGTGCTTGTTTCGAGCACGTTCGCTCATCTCTAGTTATAAATCAACATTCCCCATAGGTCTACTTTATGTTGGCAACATAAAGTCTTCTAATTGTCAACAAAATTTCCAAAACCATTTTTTAAGCACCAATTCAGTTATAAAGTGATTTTGAGGGGCTTACGTAATGGAAACCACCCACAAATGACCCATAAATATTTTAGAAACTACACCCCTCAAAATTATTCAAAACTGATGTTACAAAGTTTGTTAACCCTTGAGTTGTTCCACAACAATTAAAGGAAAATGGAGGTGAAATTTCAAAATTTCACTTTTTTGTTAGATTTTTTTTTAATGTAAACTGGTAAGCCAAAGCCCCGACTCAATTCCCCCTAACTCCAACTCCCTCATACATAGCGCATGTTTAAGCGATAATTTTATACAAACTGCATAAATCAATAGTACAGATGTCATGACAAAAAAAAAAAAGTTTGTAATATATGTTTTACTAGATATTCTCTGGGTACAGCTCACTAAGGGCCTGATGTATGAAAACTGTCTACGTCTAAGACTTTCTTTGTTACCCATAGCAACCAATCAGAGCTCCCCTTTCATTTCTCCAGAGCACTATATGAAATGAAAGGGGAGCTCTGATTGGTTTCTATGGGCAACAAAGAAACTACTACACCTAGACAGTCATGGCCAAAAGTTTTGAGAATGACACAAATATTATATTTTCACATGATCTGCTGCCCTCTGGTTTTTATGTGTGTTTGTCAGATGTTTTTATCACATACAGAAATATAATTGCAATCATATTATGAGTAACAAAAGCTTATATTGACAGTTAGAATGAGTTAATGCAGCAAGTCAATATTTGCAGTGTTGACCCTTCTTCTTCAGGACCTCTGCAATTCTCCCTGGCATGCTCTCAATCAACTTCTGGACCAAATCCTGACTGATAGCAGTCCATTCTTGCACAATCAATGCTTGCATTTTGTCAGAATTTGTAGGTTTTTGTTTGTCCACTCGTCTCTTGATGATTGACCACAAGTTCTCAATGGGATTAAGATCTGGGGAGTTTCCAGGCCATGGACCCAAAATCTCTATGTTTTGTTCCCTGAGCCAACCTTTGCTTTATGGCAAGGTGCTCCATCATGCTGGAAAAGGCATTGTTGATCGCCAAACTGCTCTTGGACGGTTGAGAGAAGTTGCTCTCGGAGGACATTCTGGTACCATTCTTTATTCATGGCTATGTTTTTAGGCAAGACTGTGAGAGAGCCGATTCCCTTGGCTGAGAAGCAACCCCACACATGAATGGTTTCAGGATGCTTTACAGTTGGCATGAGACAAGACTGGTGGTAGCGCTCACCTCGTCTTCTCCGAATAAGCTGTTTTCAGATGTCCCAAACAATCGAAAAGGGGATTCATCAGAGAAAATGACTTTACCCCAGTCCTTAGCAGTCCACTCCCTGTACCTTTTGCAGAATATCAGTCTGTCCCTGATGTTTTTTCTGGAGAGAAGTGGCTTCTTTGCTGCCCTCCTTGAGACCAGACCTTGCTCCAAGAGTCTCCGCCTCACAGTGCGTGCAGATGCACTCACACCTGCCTGCTGCCATTCCTGAGCAAGCTCTGCACTGCTGGTAGCCCGATCCCACAGCTGAAACACTTTTAAGAGACGGTCCTGGCGCTTGCTGGTCTTTCTTGGGCGCCCTGGAGCCTTTTTGGCAACAATGGAACCTCTCTCCTTGAAGTTCTTGATGATGCGATAGATTGTTGACTGCGGTGCAATCTTTCTAGCTGCGATACTCTTCCCTGTTAGGCCATTTTTGTGCAGTGCAATGATGACTGCACGTGTTTCTTTAGAGATAACCATGGTTAACAGAAAAGAAACAATGATGCCAAGCAACAGTCTCCTTTTAAAGTGTCCAGTGGTGTCATTCTTACTTAATCATGACAGATTGATCTCCAGCCCTGTCCTCATCAACACCCACACCTGTGTTAATGGAGCAATCACTGAAACGATGTTAGCTGGTCCTTTTAAGGCAGGGCTGCAATGATGTTGAAATGTGTTTTGGGGGATAAAGTTCATTTTCTAGGCAAATATTGACTTTGCAAGTAATTGCTGTTAAGCTGATCACTCTTTATAACATTCTGGAGTATATGCAAATTGCCATTATAAAAACTGAAGCAGTAGACTTTGTAAAAATTAATATTTGTATCATTCTCAAAACTTTTGGCCATGACTGTAGATCCTTAGATCAGGAATAGAGCAGACATTTATAGGACATTTCATCATTTTCCCAACTTCTTATGAAAATATATTCAGCACATACTGCATTGAACTAACTGAACCAATTTATGATATATTTTTGGAGTCGGGGGTCGGTCCACTTTATGACGATTCTGACTCCACAGCCCTGGTTTTTAAGCACCATTTCGCATTTGAAGAGACCCAGACGTACCCCTACAGTGGTAACCCTCAAAAAGTGACCCAATTTTGGAAACTACACTCTTCAAAGAATATATTAAAGGGGGTACTGACCACTTTGACCCCCCAAACGTTTTACAAAATTTGGAAACACTCGGCTGTGAAAATGAAAATTTTCGTTTCTTCAAATAAAATGATGCTTTAGACTCATTTTTTTCATTTTCACAAGGGGAAACAGGAGAAAAAGCATCCCATAATTTGTTACCCATTTACTCCAAAATACGGTGGTGTAAATGGTGGTAAACTGATATTGGGGGTAACATGGCAGGATTGAGAACGGAAGGAGCGCCTTATGGCTTTTGCAGCGCAGATTTTGATGGATTGGTTTACGGGTGCCTTTGATTTTGATTGAGTGATTGTCTTATGTGAGGGCTCATTTTTTTTCAGGATGAGGTGACTTTTTGATCGATTGGTATTACACTTTGTGAGGCAAGGTGAAAAGAAATGGCTGTTTTGGCATAGTTTTAATTTATTTATTTTTTTACAGCATTTACCCAAGGGGGCATATAATGTGATATTTTTATAGAGCAGGTTGTTATGGACGCGGCGATACCTAATATGTCTATCATTGTTATTTATGTTAAAGTTTTACACAGTGAAAGCCTTTTTGTACAGTATAAAATCTTGCTTTTGTGTTGCCATTTTCTGAGAGCCCTATTTTTTTTTATTGTTGCGCCATAGTCTTAGGTAGGGGCTCATTTTTTACGGGATGTGATGACCGTTTGATTGGAACCATTTTGGGGTACATAAGACTTTTTGATCGCTTGGTATTACACTTTTCCCCACGCCTCCACAACGGCACTTCCTGGAGGGTATCCGCCTCTTCAGGGACAGGAAAACAACAGAGATTAGCGTATAAAAGCTAGCTTTACCTTGATCAGTTGTTTTCCTGTCCCTCAAGAGGCAGGATGCGCCCCCAAAATAGTGACATTATAAAATACAACTTGCTTCATATAAAAAATTCAGTCTCCAAGTCAAAAGTGCCTAGGGCTGTGTTCTTAAAGGGGTTTTCTCACTTCATTAAATGGCACTTAAGTAGAGAAAGTTAATACAAGGCACTTACTAATGTATTGTGATTGTCCATATTGCCTCCTTTGCTGGCTTGATTCATTTTTCTATCACATTATACAATGCTCGTTTCCATGGTTATAGACCACCCTGAAATCCACCAGTGGTGTTGTGCTTGAACAATATAGGAAAAAGCACCAGCCTATGTGCGCTCCCATGGTCCCAGCCACAAGACAGGCTGATGCTTTTTCCTATAGTGTGCAAGCACGACCACCACTAACGGAATGCAGGGTGGTCCGTAACCATGGAAACGGGCAGAGTACAAAATGATGGAAAAATTAATCCAGCCAGCAAAGGAAGCAATATGTATAAGAGCAATACATTAGTAAGTGCCCTGTATTAACTTTCTCTACATGATAAATGCCACTTACTGAAGTTAGACAACCCCTTTAAAGAGGTTCTCTCATTTCAGCAAATGACATTTGTGATGTAGACAAAGGTTAAAGGAAATCTGTCACTTGCATTTATGGTTTTGAACAAAACCCACAGTTATGTGCAATAAAGTACCTTGAATCCATGCCTGCTTTTCTTTCTTTTCTGTGCCTTGTCGTTTTCGTTAAAAATCCTTTTTTCTAATATGCAAATGAGGGCTGAAGGAGCCCAGAGGGGCGTTACAATCGTTCAACTGAGCCCAGTAACGCCCCTCTCTGGAGCCCAGCCCGCCTTTTTATTCAAATATATCACTCCTGTTTAGGGCCGGAGTAACGCCCATATTAGAATATCTGCCCCCCCCCCCTTCCTCCTCGGCACGGCAGCGCTGTGACGCCAGCAGTGCCGAGCCGGCTCCTCACAGGCTTCGGCACTGCTGGCGTCACAGCGCTCGGCGCGTCACTGGGCTCGGCGCATGCCTAGTGACGCTCTTGATGCCTTTGCCCTTAGAGTTAGTAAGATGGCGCAGGCAGCGGCTGCTGCTGCGCCTGCGCAAGATTTCATGGGCGCGCAGCCGGCAGCGTAAGCACGATTTCCAAACGCTGCCGTGCCGAGGAGGAAGGGGGGGGGGGGCAGATATTCTACGTCACATGCATCAGGAAAGTCTGCAAAGAAAAAAAAAAAAAAAGACCATTGAATAAAGGTATTTACCCCAAACCCCCCCCCCCCCAATTAATGGCTAGTAAAGTAATAAAAGTGTGAAAAAAAAAAAAAATTTTATTTTGTGACCCCTAATTCATTGGCCTTATTCAAATGAACCACCCTCCCCAACACAACCCCCCCTTATCACTAACAATACTCCCATATGTTATATGCCCCACCGCACCACCACCCTACGCCCCCCCTGCACCACCACCCTACGCCCGTCTGCGCCCCCGCACCACCACCCTACGCCCTCCTGCGCCCCCGCACCACCACCCTATGCCCATCTGTGCCCCCGCGCCACCACCCTACGCCCCTCTGCGCCCCCGCACCACCACCCTATGCCCATCTGTGCACACACTCCCATGGGCCAGGGCCGGGCTCCTATCTGGGCTTCCCCCCATTCTGTCTCGGTGGTCCCTGTCTGCCCCAGGGTCTCATCGTTGCCCCCCCTCCCTAGCGTTTGTCTGTGCCGCCACCTCAATGCCCCCTTGGTTCCTGTGTGCGCCACCCTGGCCCTTATCTGTGCACCCCTCAACCCTCCAAGACCTTGCTTGTGACCCTGCCCCTTTACCCTTATCTGTGCGCCACTGGCCCTTTTCAGTGTAGCCACTAGACTTATCTGCGCCCCCCAAGGCCTTGTTTGCACAGGTGTAATGTGACATCATTGTGTTTATTATCCCAGGACGGTGACATCACTGTGCTTATTATCCCTGGACTGTGACATCACTGCGTTTATTATCCCTGTACTTTGACATTATTATGTTTATTATCTCTGTAAGGTGACATCACTGTGTTTGTTATCCCTTTACAGTGACATCACTGTGTTTATTTTCCGTGTACAGTGACATCGCTGTGTTTATTATCCCTGGACTGTGACATCGGTGTGTGCATTATCCCAGTGCAGGAAGAGGTAAGAGGTCTGTGTTTGTGTGTTTGTTTTCTATTTTTCAGGGTCGTGAATGCAGAGGACTACTTCGGATTCGGTGGACTACGTCGGACCGGCCTTTTTTTTTTTTTTTTGTTTAACCCTTTCACGACCGGAGGTTTTTTCGGTTCTGCATTTCGTTTTGCGCTCCCTGCCTTCAAACAGCCATAACTGTTTTATTTTTCTGTTCACATAGCTGTGTGAGGGCTTGTTTTTTGCGGGACAAGTTGTACTTTCCAACTCCACCATTTAATATTACATATGGTGTAGTGGGAAGCGGGAAAAAAATTCCAAATGGGGTGAAATTGCAAGAAAACCGCTATTCCGCTACAGTTCTACGGGTTTCTTATTTACAGCGTTCGATGTGCATTAAAACTGACCGGTTACTTTCATTCTACTGGTCAGTACGAATCCGGCAATACCTAATATGTATAGTTTTTCCTGCGTTTAGATGGTGATAAAATAATTAGAAAGTTGCCCTTTTTTTTTTTTTTTTTCCTTGTCATATCTTGACCCCTATAACTTTTTGGTATTTATGTGTACAGAGCTGTATGGGGGGCTCATTTTTTGCGGGGCGGTCTGAAGTTTTTATTGATACCATTTTGGGGTGTGTATGACTTTTTGATCACTTTTTATTTAATTTTTTTTAGAAAAAAAAAAAGGGACAAAAAACTGCGAATCGCCATTTGGACGCTTTTTTCCGCCACACAATTCGCCGTATTGAAATTTTTTTTTATATTTTAAAAGTACGGGCGTTTTCGGTCACGGTGATACCCATGATGTCTATATTTATTGTTATTTAGGTATTTATTTTTTACTTATACGGAAAGGGGGGTGATTTGAACTTTTATATCTTTTTTATTTTTTATATATTTTTTAACATTTTTTTTTAATTTTTCTGTGATTATTTTAAAGCTCAAATATCATCTGATCTATTGTGTTTTGTTTTTTTTCTTTATGAGCAATCATGGATTTACTAGATGCAGTTAAAACCATGAATTGCTCATTTCTTATCCTGGCCTGCCATCTAGTGGCCAGAATAAGAATTGCAGTTTGAAAACTGTAATCCTCACCAGCGAGGATTACAGTTTTCATATGGTGTACAGACACCCCGATTGGCCAATCGGGGCGTCTGTACACCACCCGGAAGCGTGGGCTTCCGGGTTCAGACGCATCCTGATGCAGTGATCACGTGTGATCACGGCATCAGAAGGCCCTGGAAGTCTCCGCAGACGGAGGTAAGATGCGGCAAGTCTCTGCTGTTAGAAACAGCAGAGACTTGCCGGCCATGACGCCCGCCGCACCCGCGAGCGGGCGTCATGTCCCCGCACGCCGTACATGTACGGCGGCGGTCGGGAAGGGGTTAAATAAAATGGTCAAACAGGGGTCTGAGGGAGTGTTTATTTCAATAAAATGTTTTATACTTGTGTGTGTGTGTGTGTGTGTGTTTTTTTTTTTTTTACAATGGCAGTTTTAGTAATCGCGGCTATCTAATGGCGGCCCTGATTACTAATACTGGGCTTAGTGCTTGCCGGTATG
The DNA here is from genome assembly GCA_900303285.1 of Rhinella marina. NCBI lineage: Eukaryota > Metazoa > Chordata > Amphibia > Anura > Bufonidae > Rhinella > Rhinella marina. The sequence continues at coordinate 32,904 of ONZH01011081.1, forward strand.
GTAGGCCAGCACTAACCCCAACATCTATTACCTCGGCACCAACCGCCCAGGGGTGCCGGGAAGAACCGGGTACCCGCAGGACCGGACCTTCTATACTGAGGGTCTGGCTCTGGGGCGGCTGCAGGCTGGTACCATTAGGCTGGGAAGGGCCAATAACCGTGTCCCTTCCCACCCTGGTAGTGCCAGGCTGCCGCTGCTGGTTGTATCTGGCTGGTGAAGGAAAAAAGGGGGGACCCCACGCCATTTTTTTTCCAAAAATGTCATTTTTTTTTTTTTTTTTTTAAATGGCGTGGGGTCCCCCCTTTTTTCCTTAACCAGCCAGATACAACCAGCAGCGGCAGTCTGGCACTACCAGGGTGGGAAGGGACAGGGTTATTGGCCCTTCCCAGCCTAATTGTACCAGCCTGCAGCCGCCCCAGAGCCAGACCCTCAGTATAGAAGGTCCGGTCCTGCGGGTACCCGGTTCTTCCCGGCACCCCTGGGCGGTGGGTGCCGAGGTAATAGATGTTGGGGTTAGTGCTGGCCTGCCATACCGGCAAGCACTAAGCCCAGTATTAGTAATCAGGGCCGTCTGTAGATAGCCATAATTACTAAAACTGTAGTATTGTAAAAAAAAAAAAAAATACACACACACCAGTATAAAACATTTTATTGAAATAAACACTCCCCCAAACCCCTGTTTGACCATTTTATTTAAACAAAAAAAAAAAGAAAAAAACTGGTCCGACGTAGTCCACCGAATCCGACGTAGTCCTCTGCATTCACGACCCTGAAAAATAGAAAACAAACACAGACCACTTACCTCTTCCTGCACTGGGATAATGCACACAGCGATGTCACTGTACAGAGATAATGCACACAGCGATGTCACTGTACAGAGATAATAAACACAGCAATGTCACTGTACAGAGATAATAAACACAGCAATGTCACCGTACAGGGATAATAAACACAGCAATGTCACCGTACAGGGATAATAAACACAGCAATGTCACCGTACAGGGATAATAGACCTCAGGTCAGCGTCTTGTGCCACCATCAGACCTCAGGTCAGCGTCTTGTGCCCCCATCAGACCTCAGGTCAGCGTCTTGTGCCCCCATCAGACCTCAGGTCAGCGTCTTGTGCCCCCATCAGACCTCAGGTCAGCGTCTTGTGCCCCCATCAGACCTCAGGTCAGCGTCTTGTGCCCCCATCAGACCTCAGGTCAGCGTCTTGTGCCCCCATCAGACCTCAGGTCAGCGTCTTGTGCCCCCATCAGACCTCAGATGAACACAATGTGACACCATCAGACCTCAGGTCAGCGTCTTGTGCCCCATCAGACCTCAGATCAACATCTTGTGTCCCCCTTCAGACCTCAGATCAGCCCCCAGTGCCCCCATCAGACCTCAGGTCAGCCCACCCAGCCACTATATTGTGTCTTAACAATACACCAGTTTTATTGACATTTCACCGGCATTGTTCACGCGTGTGGACATTTCTCCGGCATTGTTCACGCGTGTGGACATTTCTCCGGCATTGTCCACGCGTGTGGACATTTCTCCGGCAGTGTCCACGCGTGTGGACATTTCTCCGGCAGTGTCCACGCGTGTGGACATTTCTCCGGCAGTGTCCACACCTGAGGACATTTTCTCCGGCAGTGTCCACACCTGAGGACATTTCTCCGGCAGTGTCCACACCTGAGGACATTTCTCCGGGCAGTGTCCACACCTGAGGACATTTCTCCGGCAGTGTCCACACCTGAGGACATTTCTCCGGCAGTGTCCACACCTGAGGACATTTCTCCGGCAGTGTCCACACCTGAGGACATTTCTCCGGCAGTGTCCACACCTGAGGACATTTCTCCGGCAGTGTCCACACCTGAGGACATTTCTCCGGCAGTGTCCACACCTGAGGACATTTCTCCGGCAGTGTCCACACCTGAGGACATTTCTCGCGCAGTGTCCACACCTGAGGACATTTCTCCGGCAGTGTCCACACCTGAGGACATTTCTCCGGCAGTGTCCACACCTGAGGACATTTCTCGGCAGTGTCCACACCTGAGGACATTTCTCCGGCAGTGTCCACACCTGAGGACATTTCTCCGGCAGTGTCCACACCTGAGGACATTTCTCCGGCAGTGTCCACACCTGAGGACATTTCTCCGGCAGTGTCCACACCTGAGGACATTTCTCCGGCAGTGTCCACACCTGAGGACATTTCTCCGGCAGTGTCCACACCTGAGGACATTTCTCCGGCAGTGTCCACACCTGAGGACATTTCTCCGGCAGTGTCCACACCTGAGGACATTTCTCCGGCAGTGTCCACACCTGAGGACATTTCTCCGGCAGTGTCCACACCTGAGGACATTTCTCCGGCAGTGTCCACACCTGAGGACATTTCTCCGGCAGTGTCCACACCTGAGGACATTTCTCCGGCAGTGTCCACACCTGAGGACATTTCTCCGGCAGTGTCCACACCTGAGGACATTTCTCCGGCAGTGTCCACACCTGAGGACATTTCTCCGGCAGTGTCCACACCTGAGGACATTTCACCGGCAGTGTCCACACCTGAGGACATTTCACCGGCAGTGTCCACACGTGAGGACATTTCACCAGCAGTGTCCACACGTGAGGACATTTCACCAGCAGTGTCCACACGTGAGGACATTTCACCAGCAGTGTCCACATGTGAGGACATTTCACCGGCATTGTTCACGCGTGTGGACATTGCACCTTCATTGTCCACACGTGAGGACATTGCAGCGGCATAGTCCACACGTGAGGACATTGCAGCGGCATTGTCCACACGTGAGGACATTTCTCTGGCAGTGTCCACACGTGAGGACATTTCACCAGCAGTCGGCATTGTCCTCACGTGAGGACAGGCAGAGGCTGCTGCTGCGCGAGATTTCATGGGCGCGCGGCCGGCAGCGTAAGCACGATTTCCAAACGCTGCCGTGCCGAGGAGGAAGGGGGGGGGGGCAGATATTCTAATATGGGCGTTACTCCGGCCCTAAACAGGAGTGATATATTTGAATAAAAAGGCGGGCTGGGCTCCAGAGAGGGGCGTTACTGGGCTCAGTTGAACGATTGTAACGCCCCTCTGGGCTCCTTCAGCCCTCATTTGCATATTAGAAAAAAGGATTTTTAATTAAAACGACAAGGCACAGAAAAGAAAGAAAAGCAGGCATGGATTCAAGGTACTTTATTGCACATAACTGTGGGTTTTGTTCAAAACCATAAATGCAAGTGACAGATTTCCTTTAAGTTAAGGCACTTACTAATGTAATTATTCATATTCATATTGCTTCACCTGCTGGCTTGATTCATTTTTCCATTATACATTGTTCATTTCCAGGGGTTACTGCCAACACCTCTGTGAGGGGAAACACGGCGGGAGGGTAATTTCAGGGATAGACAGGCTAGGTACGGGACCAGGGAGCATCCACCTTCAGGATCCTCCCCTGGGTTAAGGCATTAGAAAAAGCGCTGAATATAGGGATATTACTCCCAAAGCGCATTTCCCGTAGCTTCACATCCCTCCTTCTGGGGGATATTTCCTATTTATTATTTTTGTTTCTGGGTGCACACTTGAGGAGTTTGTGCTCAGCTCTATGAGTACTTTTTATAGCATCATATTCATTAAAGGTTAAGTTTTATATTCCTTACGCTTTCTGTGATAAGATTTTAATAACAGCAGGAATTCAGCATTTACTGTATACATCTCACATTCTTGATTTTGTTACTGCCAACACTTCAAGGTGGATACAAGGTGGCCGAGATGGGAGCTGCTGCGCATGCATGCATGCATGCATGTCTACACGTTTCCATGGTTCTGGCTACCAGAGGACTGGCGCTTTTTCCGGTAGTGTGCAAACATGGCCACTGTTTGCTGGATTGCAGTATGGCCATAACCCCTGAAAATGAGCAGCGTATAACTATTAAAAAATAAATAAAAAAAAAAATCAATCAAGTCAGCAAAGCAGGCATTATAGACAATCACAATGCATTAGTAAGTGCCTACATGAAAAATTCCATATGCTGAAGTGACACAACCCCTTTAAGGGATAAAGAGTTATTCCCATCACAAATGACTGCATATCGATACAATTGTGACACGCCATCACTTCTTGAGAGAAAAAAAAAAAGCTTTACAAAATTATGAAATAGCAATCATTTTAGCATATCCACAATACTTTCATCATTGTAAAATATATAATAAATACTAACTTACAGTGATAAATTTATGAACTGGTATTTTTTCTTGTCCTTCAGCAATTGTGTAGAAGAGCAAATCTTCCAAACTTGGAAGGAGTCCCTGTTTATTTTTTCTGTAAAACAAAAAAATTCTATTAAAGAGGACACTAAATAGGTTCTATAGGTTAGAATAACTAGGTCACAATTAAAAGCATAACCCAACTGTAGTACAACAGGAACAAACAAAAAAAGGATCAAATAAACACTTCAGTACTCAAGTCTACTGTAAGCACCTCAAATAGTTTCACAGTGGCCTTTAACAATTGCCTATTAAAAGAAAATTGTGGCTAAATTTGGATCAAAAACTCCCTAGAAAATGGTCAATCGGCAGTTGAGTGAGGAGAGATGCAGCAAAGGAGTCAGCTCGATTTTTCTTTTCCTGCCCAAGCTGCCAGTGTTAAACATCTCAGCACCAACTTTACTTTAGCACATAAGGCTACTTTCACACTAGTTATGCCCCTATAGTACCCCCAACACAGTAGAATGCCCCCTTAGTGCCCCTAAACAGTAAAATACTCTTAGTGCCTCCACACATTAGTCATACTTCGTGCCCCCCAAAAGTAGTTATGCACTCTAAGGCCCCATTCAGACAGCCGTAATATTGCGGACCCGCAATACTACGGCTGCCGCCCGGCGTGTCTTCCGCAGCGCTGCGGAACTCACAGCCGGGCGCCCCATTCAAAATGCCTATACTTGTCCGTTCATGCGGACAAGTATAAGACAAGTTTTATCTTTTTATACGGAGCCTCGGCACGGAGCTGGCTCCGTGTCACGGCTGCCCGCTCCCACAGAAGTGAATGGGGCCACATCTATTCCGCAATATTGCGGAATAGATACGACCCCATTCATACGGTCGTGTAAATGGGGCCTTAGTCCCCCCTCACAATAATACCCCCCTACTCCCAAAGTAGTTATAGCCCTTTAGTGCCCCCCCCCACACACACACACTAGTGCTCCCCCTTATATTACTATTATATTATTGTTATTATTTTATTAATAATAATCATTATTACTGTGTGAATAGTGGCAGTTGAGGCCCATGTCTAACAGGTCAGCAACTCTGCTGCTGCAGTGGTAGTTCCACCCCTGCTTATCAGTTTGATAAGATTTTTAGCTTAAAGAGGTTCTCCAAGAAAATGAAAATACTTAAGTATTACTTTATTCTAAATATATTCCCAAATACCTTTCATTAGTTATAATGACTTGTTTCGTCTGGGGAGGAATCATTAGGAGAAATAAAATGGCCGCTGTCCTATTAGTGCACACAAAACCTGTCCTAATCACACAGGAGGACTTCACAACACTGAGCTAAAGAGCTGCCTCATCCTCCTCTCTGCTCTACTTGTTAGGGATTATCATCCTGAATACAGCTAATAAGATCTTCAGCTCAATCTCTGTAGGAATGGAGTTCATGAGGAGACATGAAGTACAGAGAGGATGGACAGGACAGATTTAGGTAATGTGGGGCTGTGGTAATGGAGAATACATGCAAGAGTTGCTGCTCATTATCCAAATCCTCACCTCTAGGGATGAGTGAACTTCTGTTTTCAAGATCGGCGTACAAGGTTCAGGTTATCTAAGAATTCCGTTATGGATTCCACTACCACAGACCATAATTCTCAGATATCCCAAAACCTGAAACTTGTATGCCGAACTTGAAAATAGAAGTTCGCTCAACACTACTCCCCTCCTCTCCGTACTTCATGTCTCAATCCCTACAGAGATTCAGCTGAAGATCATATTAAACTCTATTCAGGATCATAAGAGAGGAGGATGAGGCAGCTCTTTCCCTCAGTTTTGTGAAGTAGCTTGTCCTGCTGTGTGATTAGGACAGGTTTTGTGTGTACTAATAGGACGGCGGCCATTCTATTTCTCCTAATAATTGCTCGCCAGACAAAATGAGCCATTATAACTAATGAAAGGTATTTGGAAATATATTTATAATAAGGTAATATTTATGTATTTTAATTTTCTTCATTCCCGAAGAACCCCTTTAAAGGGCATGCCTTTGATTGACGGCATTTAAAGAGACAGCGGGGACTGGTAGAGGCTCATTTGCATATAGTAAAACCTTTTGGCGGGGTGTGGCCTGGCGAGCATGGAGTGAGGAGGTTCTGAAAGGAGCTCTCCCGGCATCCTGTGCTTATGGCTTGACCATGTCTACAAGGGGTGATTGCCTGTGTCTCCTGCTCCACTCCAGTCCCACTATTGCTGCACTGAGAGCTCTCTGTCGGCCCCAGTACAAGACTCGCCAGAGCGGAAGTTGAGAGGGAGCAGCCTGGTGTGATGACCACAGTGATAAGCGTTCATATTGTCATATTGCATTTTGTTACATCAAAAAAGCCTCTTCTGCATAGCTGACTACTTCTTCACACAGACGCTGCAGCAGAATGGCGCAGGGTAATGGAGGTACGGACAGAGAAGAGAGGAGTTGCTGCGACCATTTCATCCACGTGTCAGCCTCGCCACGTTTGATCCTGCGGTCTTTCCATAACTGTGTGGGTGAGTCTGCTCTGCACCAGACTAGGTAACACGGCTCTGGTGTCCCCACACCTATTTCATGGGTGGGGAAGTAGTTTGATGCTGCTATTTTCCACCTGGGTGGTATATTGGGAACCTGAACCTTATCCTTATTACCTGGCTGTATATATGTGGCTCTTCAAGTCATGGCAGAAGGCGCTGAAAACTGCAACAGGCGGAACAATATCTTTATCCTTGGACTTCTGAAGAGAGCTGAAGGCTTTGATAAAATCAGTCCTCTCCTCGATGAGTCCTCTCCAAAGGCTTCATGATTGAAAGAACACACAGAATCGCCACTAGACGTCTTCCTACAAGACCATTCATTATTAAGATACTGACTTATAGTGAATGGGATGTCATTCTGGTCGTGGCCTTACAAAAAGGAAATATTGCCTATCCGAATACCAGGATGTCGTTCTACCCTGATTTTCACTTCTGAAGTGCAGAAGAGGAGACAGTTGACACAAGTTTGGGCTAAACTTAGGTAGCAGGGTATACAGTAAGTGATGCTCTATCCAACAAGGCTGTGAGTGCAAGTAAATAGAGGCACTCATTTCTTCCAAAACTCGGAGGAAGCATTGGACTGGCTAGACCCTCAGCATCCACAGAGAAGAGCAAGAAAGCAGGCAATGTAAGCATCTCTTACACACCAAAGGCCTAACCCCAGGATCAGTGTTAGCTTTTTGGTTTTGGTTAGCTTTTAGCTTTTTCAGTTTGTTATTCGGGATCCAAGGCTCAGACAAACTGGTGATGTATTGGCAGGGAGGGGGATATGGATTGTTTTAGGTTATTCTTTAACGGATATGTGTGGGTGTATGAATGTTCACTGTAGTGCCATGAAGGCTCACAGTAGGTTTTACATGTTTTTTTTCTTTCCTATGGCGACGTTAAAATAATCTCATGGAACTGTAAGATTAAATGATCTTTGGTTTTAATTACCTTAAGACTTATGCCCTAACCTTGTTATTTTACAGGAAATGCACTTGAGGGACTGACAGATATTGTCTTGTTAGAGTAGCTTCCTCTATTGAAAATGAAGTTGTCAAGGTTCAAGCGATTCACCGGCCGGGGGACATCAAGCACACACAGAGTTGGTGTACAATAGAGTCCGGGTTTCCCCTTCCTCAGTGTTTATTTATACACAAATACACAAACACAAAGCCAATCAAAGATTTATGGTATAGGACACTGACCAATCAGATTACAGATGACAGGGCATGATGGCCTCATGTCAGGACAGAAGAGCAGGTTATGGTGGAATGTGCGGACGAGGTTTGTGTGGTCTCGCCTTTAGCCCTTGGCAACCTAAACCAGTATTGTTGCCCACCACCTCCCTCTCATATACTAGAATGTCCTTAAGCAGTTTGGAAAAGTTTGCTTAGAGACGGGATGGAGTCAGCTACATTAATAATTGTGACAAGATGGAGTCGGTTACTTTAACAGTCTCTTCGGTGCCCCTGGGTGGGAAAGACTCATCAGGCAATCTACTCAAATAATGCACTTTGGGTCTCCATTCTAGTCAGTAAAACATTGCCACTACATCTGAATACGGTTCAGGTTATTCCATCCGGAGCTTGTCCTCCTCTTCCCTCCTTCTTTGCCCCTTAGGAAAGTGACTCTTGCTAGGCCTTTACTATCAGCAGCCAGGTTCCTCATCTCCAAATACTGGGGTCATACCCATACCATTTCTCTTATTGAATGGACCCAAAGAGTTGACCAAATTTATAGGATGGAGGAATTGGCACATTGTGAACACTGCAATGTGTAATATGTTAGCAAACTCTTTTCAGAAAAGTGTAGCTAATTTTACTGTATTGTATATGGTGCTTCCTTGGCCTGTATTTTATTAATGTACGTTCACAATGGATGATATTCTAGCTCTGTCTTGCCATCGGTCTTTGATTGTGTAAGCATTCAGTTACCTATGCCGTATACTGTCAGGACTTATATGTCACTGTATTGTATACAGTTTTGTTATATTGCTGTAACTTGAAAACCAATAAAAGCAGTTTAAAAAGAAAAAAGTTCATCTATCCAGAAGGTACATTTTCCTCTACAGCCTTATATGGGACTGTCCTATGACCATAGTGGGGATATATGTCCCTGCTGGATGAGGTCATGTCCAATCTGTCTCTGTCACCCCCTTTATAATCTTGGGAGACTTTAATGCACTCCTGGACAATCAGCTAGATACATTTAGACCCCAAAGCACATACAGTGCCTTGCGAAAGTATTCGGCCCCCTGAAACTTTTCAACCTTTTGCCATATTTCAGGCTTCAAACAAAAAGATATAACATTTTAAATTTTTTGGTGAAGAATCAACAAGTGGGTCACAATTGTGAAGTGGAACGAAATTTATTGGATCATTTAAACTTTTTTTGTAATAATAAAACTGAAAAGTTGGGCATGCAAAATTATTCGGCCTATTTACTTTCAGTTCAGAAAACTCACTCCAGAAGTTCATTGAGGATCTCTGAATGATCCAATGTTGTCCTAAATGACCGATGAAGATAAATAGAATCCACCTGTGTGTAATCAAGTCTCCGTATAAATGCACCTGCTCTGTGATAGTCTCAGGGTTCTGTTTAAAGCACAGAGAGCATCATGAAGACCAAGGAACACACCAGGCAGGTCCATGATACTGTTGTGGAGAAGTTTAAAGCCGGATTTGGATACCAAAAGATTTCCCAAGCTTTAAACATCCCAAGGAGCACTGTGCAAGAGATCATATTGAAATGGAAGGAGTATCAGACCACTGCAAATCTACCAAGACCCGGCCGTCCCTCTAAACTTTCATCTCAAAAAAGGAGAAGACTGATCAGAGATGCAGCCAAGAGGCCCATGATCACTCTGGATGAACTGCAGAGATCTACAGCTGAGGTGGGAGAGTCTGTCCATAGGACAACAATCAGTCAAGCACTTCACAAATCTGGCCTTTATGGAAGAGTGGCAAGAAGAAAGCCATTTCTCAAAGATATCCATAAAAAGTCTCGTTTACAGTTTGCCACAAGCCACCTGGGAGACACACCAAACATGTGGAAGAAGGTGCTCTGGTCAGATGAAACCAAAAATCGAACTTTTTGGAAACAATGCAAAACGATATATTTGGCGTAAACGCAACACAGATCATCACCCTGAACACACCATCCCCACTGTCAAACATGGTGGTGGCAGCATCATGGTTTGGGCCTGCTTTTCATCAGCAGGGACAGGGAATATGGTTAAAATTGATGGGAAGATGGATGGAGCCAAACACAGGACCATTCTGGATGAAAACCTGTTGGAGTCTGCAAAAGACCTGAGACTAGGACGGAGATTTATCTTCCAACAAGACAATGATCCCAAACATAAAGCAAAATCTACAATGGAATGGTTCAAAACAAACGTATCCAGGTCTTAGAATAGCCAAGTCAAAGTCCAGACCTGAATCCAATTGAGAATATGTGGAAAGAGCTGAAAACTGCTGTTCACAAACACTCTCCATCCAACCTCAAAGAGCTCCAGCTGTTTTGCAAGGAAGAATGGGCAAAAATTTCAGTCTCTAGATGTGCAAAACTGATAGAGACATACCCCAAGCGACTTGCAGCTGTAATCGCAGCAAAAGGTGGAGCAACAAAGTATTAATGCAAGGGGGCCGAATAATTTTGCACGCCCCACTTTTCAGTTTTATTATTACAAAAAAAGTTTAAATGATCCAATAAATTCGTTACATTTCACAATTGTGACCCACTTGTTGTTGATCCTTCACCAACAATTTAAAATGTTATATCTTTTTGTTTGAAGCTTGAAATGTGGCAAAAGGTTGAAAAGTTCCAGGGGGCTGAATACTTTCGCAAGGCACTGTATAATTCAACTTTATACAAATGGACACAAGCCGACTTCGTAGATAGCCGAATCCAAATCTTAGACAATTTTCCAGGGATTCGGCTTCAGGGAACACTATGATCTAGCTTTCAGTAGTCCTGACTGTTTACCTATGGTGACGGCAGCAACATATTTACCACTTGGGATTTCAGACCATGCTCCACTGCAGATTATTATTACCCAGTCATTGGGTCAACCATCTACATTGTGGAGGCTGAATTCTGTCTGGTTACAGGTGCTTCCACTAGAGGCTCAATGCCGTAAGGAGCTAGATGAGTACTGGAAGGCCAATGATGGCTCTTCCAACCCTTTAACGGAATGGGATTTATGTAAGATAGTAATGGGTGAAATGAAAATTCCCCCATTGCAACACACAGAGTGGAGTTAGAGCAAACTCATAGTAACGAAGAAGCCCGACTCACTGAGGAAGAGGGGGCCTAGTATATCTCTGATCCTACTGAAGATCGCTGAGAGGGGTCGCCACCTCTACAGAGAGATTATCAGTTACAGCTCCCCAAAGTACTGAAAAACAACTTCTAGCACAAAAGCAAGTTATCTTCTCAGATGGAGATAAAAATAGTAAAGCCCTGATTTATTTAGCCAAGGTGGAAACCCCTCAGATGGTGGTAGCAACCATTAAAGGGGTATTCCCATCTCACAAATGTAGTTTGTATAGTTAGATATAGCCATACCAATATTATTACTAATAGAATGTATTTATATAAAATGTACCGTTTAGAAGATTTGCCTATTTGTATAGGCATTGCCCCACACACATCAGTCAGGCCGTTGTCCCTAGTTACGACCACCGTGGCCATGTAGTAGTGGTGGCCGGCTTGCTCCTGTTCAAACCAGCTCTGAGGTATCTACTGTATTGTGAACGCGCATTGCATGAGCATGCAGAGACACATCTTAGGGTACTTTCACATCTGCGTTTTGGACGCTACCCGTCCAAAATGCAATGGTCAGGATCCGTCCAAAACGCAGATTTTATAAACGGATCCTGCTCCATAGAGATGAATTGATCTTGGAACAGGATCCATTTCTCTGCGTTTTGGAAGCGCAGACAAAAATGCTACAACCCTAAGATGCGTCTCTGCATGCTCATGCAATGTGCGTTCACAATAGAGCAGTTACCTCAGAGCGGGTTTGAACAGGAGCAAGCCGGCCACCACTACTACATGGCCACGGTGGTCGTAGCCAGGGGCAATGGCCTGACTGATAGGTGGGACAATTGATATACAAATAGGTAAATCTTCTAAAACAGTACATTTTATATAAATACATTTTATTAGTAATAATATTGGTATGGCTATATTTAACTATACAAACTACATTTGTGAGATGGGAATACCCCTTTATGTCAGATTCTGGGGATATGTTGTCTAAACTGGACGAAATCTGATGCCAATTTGCGTCTTATTATACCAGTTTATACACTTCTCACATCCCTCATTCACCTGCAGGACTGAATGATTATCTTGACAGATTCTTGCTTCATTCCCCTATATCTTCAATGGTGATTCAGGCAGCCATACAATCAATGGTCCCCCGACAAGACCCCTGGTCTAGATGGCTTCCCTGCCAGGTGGTACAAGCTACATGTGGAGCGGTTTACAACTCGTATGTGCAAGCTGTTAGCACACTCTTTAGAGGTATTGTCTTTGCCAACCTCTTTCTAGGAGGCTACTATAGTGTTGATTCACAAGGCGGGGAAGCCAACGGACCAATGCAGTTCTTACCGCCTATCTCCCTTATAAATTTAGATGCCAAGACTTTAGCTAAGGTTTTGGCATTGAGATTGCTGGAGGTTGCCTTATCCACTTTTGGGGCAGACCAATCCAGTTTCATGCTAGGGAAGTCCACCGTCATTAATCTCAGACGATTTTTTTACTAATTTACAGATTACACACAATAATGCAGGTAGCAGAGCCACAGCCTCTTTGGATAATGGGCCTTCTTGTGGGAAATTTTAAAGACGTTTGGTTTTCCAGACAACTTTTAAAATGGCTACATTTCCTGTACCTAAGACCTATGGCCGAGTGAGTGTGAATGGATACCTTTCCAAACCCTTCCCATTAGAAAGAGGAATGGTGTAGGGGTGCCCTTTGTCTCCCTTGCTTGGACCACCTGTCTATACTGATTAATAATTGCACTCGTATAGAAGGTTGGCACATCACAGGGATTACAGAAAAATTATCCTTGAAAAAACGTTATGTTAGTGTATTTGGCTGATACGGATTCATTTCTCGCTGTACTTCTTGATGTGGTATGTAGAAGAGTATGGCAAGTTATCTGGCTTAAAGATTAATAGGATCAAGTCCTTGTTGTATCTGGTAAATGGAGTGGACCAACATTATGCTATGTAATATAAAAATATCTAAATTATTAAAAATTAATAAAAAAAAACATATCATGAATCGCCACGTGTGAAATATTAAAATATTTAACAAAACAAACACCTGTAATGTGAACTTTGTATTGGTGGGGGAACCCACACACAATTAACCTTTTTTTTTTTTTTAAATTCACCCTGCAAAATTGAATAACAGTGATCAAAAAGTTGTACATGCCACAAAAATGGTACCAATAAAAACTACAGTTCATCCCATAAATTACAAGCCCTCAGCTCTATGGATGGAAATATGAAAAAAGTTATGGCTGTCAAAAAAATGGTGATGCAAAGAATATTTAGATTTTTCCAAGGGTTTTTATTTATTTATTTTTTTTAAACAAATCCTATACAGGTTTAGTATAGCTTTATTCATATTGAGCCACAGAATAAGGACATCATGTCATTTTTAGCCCACAGTGAACGCAGTGATATTAAAAACCCAAAAACCAGAGTTGTGTTTCTTTTTCAATTTAAAGGGATATTCCCATCATAGAAAATTGGGGCATATCGCTAGGATAGGTGCGGGTCCCACCTCTGGGACCAGGTCTGTGGAGTGGGTAAGCTAAAGCCTCCACCTCCGACTCCTCAATTTCCCCTAACTCCAAACCCCCACTGACCACTCCCATGGCGCACGTTTAAGTGATAACTTTAAACAAACTTTGCATAAATCAATAGTACAGATGTCATGACAAAAGTTTGTAATATATGTTTTACTAGATATCTTTACTCTGAACTTTCCGTATCAGGCTTTTCTCTGGGTACAGCTCACTAAGGGCCTGATGTGTGAAACCTGTCTAGGTCTAAGACTTTCTTTGTTGCCCATAACAACCAATCATAGCTCCCCTTTCATTTCTCCAGAGCACTGTATGAAATTATAGGGGAGCTCCGATTGGTTTCTATGGGCAACAAAGAAACTACTACACCTAGACAGTTTTCATACATAAGGCCCTAGGTGTTTTACATCATACTGCTTTACACATTGCTAGATAACAAAGGCTTGGCAATGGCTTCTACACCTATAGTACTTTTTCACATGTGTGTTTCTGTATTTATGAATTTGAGATGTTAGAAAACAGTTTTCCCCCTTATGTTCTATGTATAGCATATAGAAGCCATCAGAGCAGCTAACCTCTCCAAACATGAGCTCAGAGGAAAAGCAAACTAAAACATAAATCATACAGAGAGAACATGCACTGGACAATTGATTTATGCAGTTTACTGAAAGTTTAGATATACTAAGAAGTACTTGCCTTAAAGGGGCTTTCTCAGCACGTTGATTCACTGGTGGACAGGAAGTTCGTACTCACTCTGTCTCCTCAGGCTATGGGTGGGTCTCCAGCAGCTATTAGCATATATTAATTTACTCTGACAGAGCAGGAGATTGTGATTTCTAACACAATTACAGGTAAAGCCATGCTTCTCAGTCCTCACAACACTTGTACCTTTTTCTTACTGAAGGTAAACACTCAGAGCTCAGTCCTATCATTCCGTGGGGTTGAGGTCACTCCTGCTCTCAGCCAATCAGATAACAGTCTTTCTGGTCTGCAGGTTACCATAGAAACCCGTGTGCAGTGAGAGACCTGCTGAACGGTCTATAATTTATGACTAAAGTAGAATCTACTGACCACTGTATTTAGAAAATGTCTTTTTTTAACTGTCCCTTTATGTTGAAAGCTAATCTTTGGAACTAGTGAGAAAACCTTCTCAAGTGCTCATGCACACGGCCGTTGCCCGGCCATGGCCTTAGTACCGCATGCACTACTTTTTTGCGGTGCGGACCGTGGGATGCGGATCGCGGACCCCATTCAAGTGAATGGGTCCGTGATCCGAATGCGGCGGCCCCACTGTCACTGCCTGTGCATTGTGGACCGCAAATTGCGGTCCACAGCACGGGCACTGACTGCACATGTTCGTGTGCATGAGCCCTAATCCTGTTTCCTCTAGCAGATCTGCGATGAGTGCACCCATTCCTTCCCAGTGCCTTTTTCCTCTGATCTGTAGCGGAGGAAATTCACTACTGAGCATCAACATAAAGGGCAGCACACATCCATCTCAACTAAAAGCCTAGATCCTTAGATCAGGAATAGAGCAGACATTTATAGGACATTTCATCATTTTCCTAAATTCTTATGAAAATATTTTCAGCACACACAGCATTGAACTAACTGTACCAATTTATTATATATTTTTGGAGTCTGAGTATTCTATAACGACTCCAACTCCAAATGGACCATTACACAAATAAGCACTCATATGGCTATATAAACAGAAAATTTTAAAGTGTAAGGCTATTGTAACGTAGGGAGGGAAAAACGAAAATGCAAAACCAAAAATGGGCCTAGTATTTAAGAGGTTAAAGACTATGGGGAAAAACTACAATATATAAGGTGAGGAAAAGCACAACTGACATGCTGTAGATTTGAAAATCCACATGGCAGGTTCTGCACTTAAAAATTATGTAAAGTGGGGCGTGGTTTGCTGGCCGAGCAAGATGGCTGTGTGAGTCGAGAGCTCCAGCGCCACTATACCGACTAAGCTAAAGAATTCACACCAGAGCCTGCTTACAAGCCTACCAGGAGGCAGTAATCATCGTAGATGATGACGAGGGGGAAAAAAATGGTCAAAAAGCAGGGGAAATTGGACTTTTTTCTCGACCGGAGCAGAGACCAAGATGGCGCCGCCTCCCCGACCGCGTCTAAATCCCCTGGATCCGGCTCTTCAGGCGCCGCAGACTCACCTACTAACCGGTCAGAAGGTAAAGGAACATCAGCGGCATCCCCTCCAAGCCTCTCTCCACGCCTAGGCAACAAAACAGCCGCCAGTCCAGAAGTCTCCCGTCCTGGAGACGGCTGCCGAGGCCCACAAGTTGCGTCATCGCCTACCTCGAGTCCGGCCAAGCAGAGACCACGACTACAGGCCGCATCTCCACAGACCAAGGAGGTGAGCGACTACTCCACAGAGGCCTTGCTGGCGTTCCCGACATCAGATCAGCCTGCTTCGGGTAACATGTTAAAGGAGATGTTAGCGCTCTTTAGCAAATCTATCCATACTGATTTTTCAGCCATGTTAACTCCTATCCAGACCTCCATAGCCGATATAGACACGAGAGTGTCCCATGTGGAATCCAAAATGGGGGACTTCGCTGCATCGCACAACCTACTTATTGATGCTCATAATGAGCTCTCTGATGAAATGGAATGGCTGAAATTCAAAGTTATAGACCTAGAAGATAGGTCCCGCAGGAACAATATAAAGTTCCGCGGTATTCCAGAGGACATTGCTCCCAAGGACTTAAGCTCCTATGTTCAAGACCTTATGAGATCCATTATCCCTGATCTTACCACTCAAGATTTAATCATAGATAGGGCTCACAGAGTGGCCCGCCCGAAACATCTACCAGAAACTGCCCCCCGAGATGTGTTGGCAAGGATCCATTTTTTTCACATTAAGGAAGCCCTAATGCATGCGGTGCGCAAAAAAGGCTCACTTTCATCTCCTTATGATCAGATCAAGATGTTTGCGGATCTTTCAGCCCACACCCTGCAACAACGGCGCTCCCTAGGCCCGTTTACCACTACGCTGCGCCAACATAACATTCCGTATAGATGGGGCTTCCCCACGAAAGTGCTCATCCATCACCAAGGGATCCTACACGCCATCTGTTCACTGGAGGCCGGGCGGAAACTCCTGGATACCTGGAACATAGCCATGGACGACACCCCCACTGGTCCCACAGAAACAACTCGGGCCATATCTGAATGGCAACTGGTGCCTCCAAAGCGACGCCCTAGACACTAGGGCTCTTAGAGTTCAGGCTCTAATTTCTCTTTTCATGAGGGTGGCGCTGAGTGGCGTCTTTCTGGCCTTCTACCATAGAAGATGCCCATTATTACTAACCAGCTTTTACTGCTGGTCTGTTTTTCACCTTTGTTTTTATATGTTCTTTTAATGTTTTTTTGTTTCTCCTTTCTAGTTTTTTTGGCTCATGTGACCGGTCTCTGTCGGGGTCCTTCTGGTGGCTCTCGCTCCGGGATCCGCGCGCCTCTCACCACAAATTGTTTCACCTTACAGTATCAGGTACCCCTCTTCTGACCTTTTACCGAATGACCAGCTATCATCTAGTCCAAGATGGTCCTTAAAATAGCAACTTTAAACACCAAAGGACTCAATAGTCCTTTTAAACGCTCCTCGCTGTGGAAAGAGGTAAAATCTTTACAATGTGACATCTTTTGCGCCACTGAGACGCATATTATGGTAGGGGATGCACATAGACTGAAACATCCTAGATTTCCACACATTTTTCAGTCTACATATACTAAAAAACAGAGAGGGGTACTGGTTGCTATTAAAGATACTGTGGCGTTCCAAAAGGAGGAGGTGTTCGCGGATCCTGGTGGGAGATATGTGATAATATTAGCGCTTTTAAACAATGTCCAGTACACCCTTGTGTTTGTATACGTCCCCAATAAACACCAAATCTCCTTCTAACGGAGAATGTTTAAGAAGGTAAATGGAGTTAAGAAGGGCCGGGTAGTGTGGGGCGGAGATTTTAATATGTTGTTGGATTCTTCCATAGACTCTACTACCCCAACCAGAAACAGATCCTCTGCTTTTAGCTCCTTGATTTGCGCTGAAGATCTGTATGATGTGTGGAGGATTCACCATGATAGGGAGAGAGACTACTCTTTTTTCTCTGCAGCGCATAACTCCTATTCGAGGATAGATCTTTTCCTGGTTGATAGAGTGACCCTAAGTAACACCTCCAGCTCCTCCGTTGAGCTAATCACATGGTCTGACCATGCTCCTATTACCATGAGCATACAAGATCAATGCTCTACTCCGCCCTACACCCCATGGCGCAATAACACCTTTTTACTTGAACATCCTAAATATAAGTTGAACATCCTTGCCGCTCTCAAGGAATATTTCCACACCAATGTTGGTTCAGTATCTAACTGTTTTACGCTTTGGAACGCTCATAAGGCGTTTATTAGGGGAATCTTTATTAAAGTGGGCCATAAAGCCAAACAAGAGAGAACCGAAAAAATAGCCGACTTAACTCATAAGATCAGACAGTTAGAGGGTATCAATAAGATTAACCCTCAACAATCAACTGCACACCAACTACAAACACTTAGACTCCAACTTAAAGAGGTTCTCCTTTACCAATATGAAAAACACCTAAAATCTCTCAATTCCCAGTATTACTCGCAGAACAACAAAGCGGGCAAGCTACTAGCACACAGATTAAAAACACGCACATTGAAATCTAAGATCCCATTCCTAACTTCACAGCCCCATAGGGCCAAAATATATGACCCGCAGGGTATAGCGGACTCATTCAAGTCCTACTATGAGTCCTTATATAATTTGCACACTACAATGGATTCCTCCCCTTCTCCGATATTAACCAATAAATTCTTGGCCTCCCTTAACCTTCCCTCCCTCAATCCAGAACAATTATCTTCCTTAAACTCACCTTTTACATTAAAAGAGATAACTGATATAATTAAGTCACTCCCTAAACAAAAGCCCCTGGCCCTGATGGCTTGTCTAATGCCTATTACAAATCATTTTCTGACCTGCTAGGACCATTCATGTTGGACACCTACGCGAAGATAATGCATACTGGTGAAATCCCTAAAGAAATGTTGGAAGCCACCATTGTGACTATCCCCAAAACTGAACCGCCTGCAGATGATCCCAAACAATATCGCCCAATTTCCCTCCTCAATACCGATACTAAGATATTTGCCAAAGCGTTGGCGAATAGGTTGGCATCGATAGTCCCCCTACTTACACATTCGGACCAAGTAGGTTTTGTGAAGGGCCGTAACATTCATGAAAACAACCGAAGGGTTATTAACATTGTTGATTTTATAAACAAACGGAAATCCCCTGCGGTTCTGGTAACATTAGATGCCGAGAAGGCATTTGACCGAATACACTGGTCTTTTGCTTTCTCGGTTTTGGCACAAATGGGCTTTTCTGGTGCCATTCTTTCTGCTATAAAAGCTCTATATACATGCCCATATGCCAGGGTGTGGGTAAATGGAGCACTCTCTACCCCCTTCGACATTTCTAACGGAACCCGGCAGGGTTGCCCGCTATCCCCCCTAATATTTATATTATCCATAGAGCCCCTGGCCCAAGCTATAAGAATTGCCGATAATATCAAAGGAGTTCAAATTGGGGACAGATGTCATAAGATCAGTCTGTATGCAGATGACATTATACTGACTCTGACGGATCCCTACGATTCCCTGAAAGCGGCCATGGACATCATCCACACCTTTGGATGTATGTCCCTCTATAAGCTCAACGCTTCCAAATCCCAAGCCTTGTCCTTCAATATCCCCCCCTCACAGCTCCACTCCTTTCTCTCTTCGTTCCCATTAGATTGGCAGAAATCCCAAGTCAAATACCTAGGTATTCAACTTCCGGCAGAAGTCTCCCAACTATATAAATTAAACTATATACCGCTCTTGCACGCTATGGAGAAGGAGGTTCTGACACTGTCCAAAAATGAAGTCTCCTGGGTAGGTCGTATCGCAGCCTTCCAGATGCTCATCCTCCCAAAACTATTATATTTATTCAAAACAGTACCTATTATCCCCCCGCAATCCTTCTTCGCTGCTTGTAATAAACATTTGCATTCGTTTCTTTGGAACAAGAATAAACCCCGTATAGCGGCCTCTACTCTTCAAATCACCAAAAACTGTGGTGGTTTGGGCCTTCCCAATATTTATGAGTATTTCCTAGCCTCACAAATTGTACAGCTACGAGACTGGTGGCGTAATGACTTGTCCAAACATTGGGTCCATATTGAATCCTCCCTCATTCCTTCCCACAACTTAAAAGCCCTCCTAATTGCCTCACTTACCCCCAAATTTACTCGCCCTCCTCTACCTTATCTGGTTTCCTCAGCACTGACTCACTGGGCCCAATTTCATAAATTGAGTCCGACAACAGGGACGCCCACCCTGTTCAATGCTCCCCTAGAGACCATGGAATTATTAATCCCAGGAATACACTTGAGCCCATGGGTAGACAGAGGCATTTTTACAATCTCTCATTTATTTGACAAGTGTACTATGTTCCCCTTTGGTCATCTCCAGAGCAACTTCCATTTACCAAGAGAAGAGTTTTATAAGTTCCTCCAATTACGACACTTTTTTTCCACCTCTGCTCCAACTCAATTGGTAGCTAACCCAGATATCTTTAAATTGTGGTCCCTTACCTCTTCCACAGCAGCGAAACTAAGGCCTATATATCTTATCCTCAGTGATAAAGACACCTTTAGGAAAGTTAAACCCCATATGTCTTGGGAGAAGGATCTCGGGACTCAATTTACGGAGGAACAGTGGAAAAAAGCTCACAAATTTATCCATACCCAACTGAGATGTGTCCTTCACTATGAGGCTTTAATGAAGACCATCCTGAGATGGTATTACACTCCAGACCGCTTGAGCGTTATTTTCCCAGGTACTTCACACTTATGTTGGAGGGGGTGCGGTCAGAGAGGTTCCCTATTCCATGTACTTTGGAACTGCCCTCTTGTCCATGGTGTGTGGAAGGGAATTTTCTCTTTACTTTCTACCATAACTGGTGCTCTAATTGCCCCATCCCCGTCATTGGCATTGTTGTTTATTGACTTAGATTCCTTTCCGTGGAATCATAGATTGATAATTGCCCACCTTCTTATATCCACAAAACTAGCCATAACACAATATTGGAAGAGCCCAAGAGTCCCGGAGATTTCTGAAATCATAGCAAAAACAAATAAAACATACATCTATGAACGGATGTTAGCCTCGGCACAACAGAGGGTTTCCAAATTCACCAATATGTGGAGCTCCTGGGCAAATTCCAAGTTTGCTGTACCGATGTCTTGATCTGTCCAGATTGAGTGAGGGCAAAACGGGTTATGGATATATGCCTTTACCTATGAGTGAAGTTGACAGAAACCGGAGACTCCCTAGAGATGGTCTGTTTTACCTGAGCCTTATTTATTTATTTTTATTTATTTTTCGGTTTGTTTTTTTTTTTCTGTTAAATATAATTGCTTGATTCTCTTGTTCAGTACCTTTGCTGCATATCTATTGACATGTAAACATTGAATGCACTTGACTGCATCTGATAAGTGCTGCCCATGTGGCTATGTGAAGCACTGTCTATTCTAATATGACATTTAAATATGTTTGTAAAATTTATCTTTATTGATAAAATAATAAAAACTTATTGTTTGAAAAAAAAAAATTATGTAAAGTGTACATGTGTTTTGGCAAAGCTCATTCATTTTGCTGGTACTATGTTACTCTACAGTTTTTCTGCTCAAAAATTCATGTGGCAAAAATGCCCATAATCCATACCATGTGCAGGTAGCCTAAGGGCTCCTGCACACGACTGTATTCGCATACGAGCGCAGGTGAATGCACACAATATCTGCAATCATTTACGTGCAGATTTACATGCGTTTCTGCAGCATATCGCAACCAAAATCCACAACATCTAATTGCGCATTTTGGTGTGGATTAGATGCAGTGTTGATACAGATCTCATCCTTCAGCCTCATGCACATGCCCTTTGTTGGCCTGTGCCTGAGCTGCGGACCACAAATCACGGTCTGCAATGCTTGGGCACGGACCATGTGCCCGCCGTCTGCTGACACGGACCCATAAACTTGAATGGGATCCGTGATCCGCATCCGAAGGTCCTACTACTTTTTTGCAATGCAGAGGAACTGACAGAAAACCCACGGAAGCACTCTGCACCTTCCGGATCTCAGACTAATTCAACTGAACACATACATAATGCGATGCACAATCGGCCAGTGCCCAACAATGGCCGTGTTGAGGCCTTCCATTGAAAAGGGTGAAATCCGAAGCTAAAACTGCAAACTTAATTGACATGCAAGTCAATTTCTGCATAGAAAAAAAATCCTTAAAATGTACATGGGCTCTGACATTGGTCTTGCTTTGTAAGTGGGCTGTGTATAAGTGGAGTTAAAAAACCGGAGTGCTGCTACTGAGTGTGAATTTGTGGGAGTGACTGCAAATAACTGTCTAGTTTATTGCAAAGGTCTTTGTTTGTTTAGTGCTTGCATTTGGTTGCATTTGGTAATAACATTTAAACCCATTTTTTTTTTCTCTGCTGTGTACCTGGTGAAGGGGAGTGGTTAGCAATCCCAGGTGCTATAAATTACATAGCTAAACTCTTATACAGCTTGCTCTGACTTTGGGCTTGCTTTGTAAGTGGGCTGTGTATAAGTGGAGTTAAAAAACCGGAGTGCAAGACCAGGAGCAAAAAGGAAGTTTGGAGAGATTTTCCTAGTGTGTTGTAACTTGATTTGTAGTCCTCCAGCTACAGCAAACCACAAATAATCGCATATTTACAGTTTTTTCTGTACTGTACTGTATATCCCCATCTAGCAGGTGCTCCATGGACAATGCTACCAAGTGTGTGTCCTGTGCAATGTATGCATGCCTTGAAGAACCATTCAAAGATGAATACATTTGCACTAGATGCAATCACATTGCATATTTGGAAGCCCAGATCTTGGATCTAAATAAGCAGCTTGACATACTTAGGGGCATTAAACACCTGGAGAGAGGCTTAGACCTCACAGTGCAGGCACTGGCTGGGGTCAGTGAAGAGGAGGAGGATGGAAATGGGCAAGAGCAGGACTATCAGCAGTTGGGTTAATGAAGTAAGGAGGGGTAGAGGGAAAAGTGCCAGGGAGGCTAGTCCTGAGCTGGAACGCCCTAGTAAATATGCCTGTTTGGCTGATATTAGGGATGAAAGCCCAGAACCAGCGACACTGCAGCAGGCCGTTTCTCCTAGAAACCAGGAGGATGACCGCTGCAGGAAGAATGGGAAAAGGAGAGCAGCAAAGGACAGACAGATATTGGTGGTAGGGGACTCTATTATTAGGCGGACAGACAGGGTCATCTGTCGCCGAGACCATGAATGCCAAACAGTGTGTTGTCTCCCGGGTGCTCGGGTTCGGCATATCGCGGATCGGATTGACAAATTGCTGGGTGGGGCTGGGGAAGACCCAGCGGTCATGGTACACATTGGCACCAATGACAAAGTCAGGGGGAGATGGAAGGTCCTTAAAAATGATTTTAGGGAACTAGGAGAGAAGCTCAAGTCCAGGACCTCCAAGGTAGTGTTTTCAGAAATACTACCAGTGCCACGAGCGTCACTAGAGAGACAATGGGAGATTAGGGAGTTAAATAAGTGGCTCAGAGGCTGGTGCAGGAAGGAAGGGTTTGGGTTCATGGAGAACTGGGCCGACTTCTCTGTCGGCTATAGACTCTACAGTAGGGACAGGCTGCACCTTAATGGGGAGGGTGCAACTGCCCTGGGGGAAAAAATGGTTAGATGGCTGGGGGAGCTTTTAAACTAGGAACTGGGGGGAGGGTAATACTAATAAGGGGGTAGATAGTGTAGATAGAGAGTGGGTCATAGGCGGGGAGAGTGGGGGGTTAGTGGGGGTTGGGATTAGTGAGGAATGTAGGGAGAATATTGGGCAAAACATCAACCAAAGTAACCCAAAAACCCCAGATATTCCCTTCACAGGTAATAGTAATTTAAAAAGGGGGGTAAAAAAAAAAAATACATAGACCTCTTAAGTGTATGTACACTAATGCCAGAAGCCTGACTAATAAAACTGGTGAACTGGAATTAGTGATGTGTGAGGAGGACTATGACATAGTGGGAATAACTGAGACATGGCTGGATGATACCTATGACTGGGCAGTTAACGTACAGGGTTACAGTCTGTTTAGAAAGGTTCGCCAAAACCGGAGAGGGGGAGGGGTCTGCCTTTATGTAAAGTCCTGTCTAAAGCCCACACTCCGGGAAAATATAAGTGAGGGACATGAAGATGTGGGGTCACTGTGGGTAGAAATAAATGGAGCCAAAAACAATAATACATTACTAATAGGAGTTTATTATAAACCCCCTAGCATACCAGAGCCCATAGAAAATCTACTTCTAAATGAAATAGACGAGGTGGCAAATCATAATGAGGTTGTTATTATGGGGGATTTCAACTACCCAGATATAGACTGGAAAACTGAAACCTATATATCTCATAAAGGAAACAGGTTCTTGGAAATAACCAAAGACAATTACCTTTCCTAACTGGTTCAGGACCCGACTAGAGGGACGGCCATACTGGACTTAGTATTAACCAATAGACCTGACAGAACAACAGATGTGCAGGTTGGGGGGGGGGACACCTGGGAAATAGTGACCATAATATAATAACCTTCCAACTGTCATTCAAAAGAGCGTTTCTTCAGGGAGGAACAAAAATACCAAGCTTCAAAAAAGCTAAATTTAGCCAACTAAGAGAGGCCATAGGTCTAACTAACTGGGACAAAGTCCTCAAAAATAAAAATACAGCCACAAAATGGGATATTTTTAAAAGCATCCTAATATCTAATTGTTTGAGGTACATATCTTATGGAAATAAAAGGTTAAGAAACAAGAAAAAAAACAATGTGGATACATAGAACTGTAAAGAAAGCAGTAAATGACAAAAAGAAAGCATTTAAATCACTAAAACAG
>ONZH01011082.1:0-67135 GCA_900303285.1 Rhinella marina
ATGGGGCACAAGACGCTGATCTGAGGTCTGATGGGGGCACATTGTGTTGATCTTGAGGTCTGATGGGGCACAAGACGCTGATCTGAGGTCTGAAGGGGGACACAAGATGTTGATCTGAGGTTTGATGGGGCACAAGACGCTGACCTAAGGTCTGATGGGGCACATTGTGTTGATCTGAGGTCTGATGGGGGCACAAGACGCTGATCTGAGGTCTGAAGGGGGACACAAGATGTTGATCTGAGGTTTGATGGGGCACAAGACGCTGACCTAAGGTCTGATGGGGGCACATTGTGTGTTGATCTGAGGTCTGATGGGGCACAAGACGCTGATCTGAGGTCTGAAGGGGGACACAAGATGTTGATCTGAGGTTTGATGGGGCACAAGACGCTGACCTGAGGTCTGATGGGAGCACATTGTGTTGATCTGAGGTCTGATGGGGCACAAGACGCTGATCTGAGGTTTGATGGGGGCACATTGTGTTGATCTGAGATCTGATGGGGGCACAAGACGCTGCTGATCTGAGGTCTGATGGGGGCACAAGACGCTGATCTGAGGTCTGATGGGGGCACAAGATGTTGATCTGAGGTCTGATGGGGCACATTGGTGTTGACGATCTGAGGTCTGATGGGGGCACAAGACGCTGATCTGAGGTCTGAAGGGGGACACAAGATGTTGATCTGAGGTTTGATGGGGCACAAGACGCTGACCTGAGGTCTGATGGAGCACATTGTGTTGATCTGAGGTCTGATGGGGCACATTGTGTTGATCTGAGGATCTGATTGGGGGCACAAGACGCTGATCTGAGGTCTGATGGGGGCACAAGATGTCTGATCTGAGGTCTGATCTGATGGGGCACAAGACGCTGATCTGAGGTCTGATGGGGGCACAAGACGCTGATCTGAGGTCTGAAAGGGGGACAAAAGATGTTGATCTGAGGTCTGATGGGGCACAAGACGCTGATCTGAGGTCTGATGGGGGCACATTGTGTTGATCTGAGGTCTGTATGGGGCACAAGACGCTGATCTGAGGTCTGATGGGGGCACAAGACGCTGATCTGAGGTCTGATGGGGGCACATTGTGTTGATCTGAGATCTGATGGGGGCACAAGACGCTGATCTGAGGTCTTGATGGGGCACAAGACGCTGATCTGTGGTAGTGCCACATTATCAGTACTAGTGTTATCTTGATTTTACACAGGACTGCAGGTAACCACTACTACATTTTCTATACTCAGATAGCCATCACTGTGTTACCTCTACAGTTACAAAGGACTGCAGGGGACATCTACTATATTATCTATACACAGATAGTTATCACTCTGTAAGGGGGCCCTCTGAGACTTTATCGCCCAAGGGCTACCTGAACCTGGAGCCAGCCCTGGGCTGATGTCACACATGCGCAGAAGGACTCAGAGGGTGGTAGGGGAAAGTTTTTGGCTGCACTGCTGTAAGTAAGTGCCCCCAAACAAAGTGATGACCGGGGGGGGGGTTAATTGGGAGCGGGACTATATACTTAAGGCCCCATCCATATACTTAAGACCCCATCCATATACTTAAGGCCCCATCCTTATTTTATATACTTAAGGCCCCATCCTGTATAGGATAATAGAGATGGCAGTCATGGCACACATAACTCACATATGATTAAACACCAGTGAGGGGTTTAGTGATGTGAGCTATGTGTGTGCCATCTCCATTATCCCATACAGGAAAATATAGTGACAGTATTAAAAGTCAGACTGTATAGAGCTATAAATACAGTGCAGAGATATATAGAGAATAGAGTGATATAGGACAATATAGAAAGCTATAAATACAGTGCAGATATATATATATATATATATATACTGTCCTACTCTATATATCTCTGCACTGTATTTATAGCTCTCTATACAGTCCTATATCACTCTATATATCTCTACACTCTATTTATAGCTCTATACTGTATGACGTTAGTACTGTCACTATATTTTTCTGTATGGGATAATGGAGATGGGATGGCACACATACTTCTTTAAGTAAATATATATCTAAATGGGGGGGGGGCGCCGAGAGAAAGTTTCGCACAGGGCGCCATCTACCCTAAGGCCGGCCCTGCTGCCTGATTGCCAACAACAAGGTACCATATGGCTGCTGCTGCTGAAGCTGCAGTTGCTACTCCTTGCTTCTAATCTCCTAAACCGAACCCAATCTCAAAAGGTTCGCTGATCTTTAGTATATATATGAGAGTACATTTTATAATGTTTGTCTTTTAAGACACTAGAAATGTACATAGAAGCACTAGGGATGAATGCTATAGGCTTCTAAAATGACCGAATGACTGCCCCATATTTAATTTTTGCCTAGGACCATACTTTATCCAAAACCAGGTGTTCTGTTAAAGAGGCTCTGCCACCAGGATCAACCCTATTAAACCAGATATACCGCCTGGTAGGGCTCATCATGCTGATTAAAACAATATCTTTCTTTTGTCTGTATGATAAACAGCTGCAGAGAAATCTGAGGTTTTATTTATATGCAAATGAGCAATTGGAGCACCAAGAGGCGGGGCTGAATCATCTGAGCACTGCTGTACAACACCCCCTATGCTCTGCACACTCCCCCCTCCCCTTGATTGACAGGGCTAGACATCAGACTGTGGGCAGAGTGTGCAGAGCACTGCAGGTGTTACATAGAAGTGTTTAGAATATTCAGTCCCGCCTCTTGGTGCTCCAATTGCTCATTTGCATATGCATACAACCTCTGATTTCTCTGCAACTGTTTATCATACAGACAAAAGAAAGGTACAGTTTTAATCAGGATGATGAGCCCTACCAGGCAGTATGTCTGGTTTAATAGGGTTGATCCTGGTGACGAGCCTCTTTAATGGGTAGGTTCTGAACAGAAAGTGTGGATTTGTTAGTAACCTCTAGTTACAGTGAACTGGTCCTCCTGCCTTCTGGTGTACAAGTTCTACTATCTTGTTCCACTCTTGCCTTGAACACAACATCATAACATCTGGTAAGGCCATTCCTGGTAAGGCAAAGAAATAAAAAAGAACTAGGGATTTTCGGTGATACTTTTTTGGAGACCGATTAACTAAATTGTATTGAATTTTTTTTTACCCCTGCTGCATGAGTAGATGTGACAATTGTATCTGATTATCATCAGGTTCAGGTTTGCTTCTGTGTTGCTTATATTTCATGTAATACTAGTGGTTGATATTAGCATCCAATGCTGAAGAAATAAACTGATGGCAATTTTGCCTAACATGATAAACGTTTCTCAGGCTGGATATGCAGTCATCGGTTGTTCACTACAGTGGCTCTCTCTTTGATTTGTACCAGTATGGGTCCAGTAGAGGCACACCAACCAAGTTCAGCCAGTAGCAAACTAGGAGTGAAGTCATGCACAATGGGAGAGTTTGCTTGAATAAAATATGGCAGGTGATATATACTACTTTATGGGCAAACTTTCACCCTAGAAGGAAGTATACTTTCTCTCTAGTACTACCTATAGGTATCCAATCTATTAGAGACCCTTGATAACTAGAAATATCAGCTAAATCAGAGACATATCTGTACACAGCATGGGCATGAAGTAAGGTTCTAAATGGCTGAGATGTCTCTTTAGCAACTTTTAGAAGGTACTGATTCACAATATATACCTCGCTTCCTTCTCTGGAAACACTGCCTTCAAGACTCCCTTTACCAGCTGTATTATCCCAGAACTGCTTCAAATGCATTTCATACGGCCCACCAGCGAAACAAAGCAGATGTTGAACAGATTTGGCTTGGGGTTACTCATAAAAGTGTTATCTAAGTACCCCCCCTGTTTTTTTTACCCTGTAAAAGGTTGTACAGTTCAAAGATATTGATGACCAATCCTCAGGGTAAGTCATCATTATCAGATAAGCAGGGCTTTGACTCCTGGCACCCCACCAATCAGCTGTTTGAAGGGGTAGCAGCACTAATGCAAGTGTTGCGTTGGTTTCAAAATCATCTTCGCACCATTTCAATTACAGTGGCCATGCCGTGTAACTATAATAAATTCAATTCAATAGGATGGACCAATTTTTGTTACACTGCACCATCTCTACAAGTGAGATGATATGCAGGTAATTTGAAGCAGAAGCAGTGCTTGCATGAGCGCTGCTACCCCTTCAAACAGCTGATCGGCAGGGGTGCCAGAAGACCTATCCTGAGGATAGGACATCAATATATTTATACTGAACAACCACCTTAACCCTTTTACAGGGATCTGGACTCCACTGCAGGAGATCTACCAGTCTCACTCTTGGAGTAAGCTCTGTTCAAGTGACTGCTGTCATATGGGGGTCAAGATACAATGGTGCCGAGCAACAAGGATCAGGCAAAACCATATTCAGTGCCATATTCAGTGAATGGCCACGGGCAGGGTTGTCAGTGTTTGTGCAATCCAATAAACAGTCTGATTTTTAGGTGGGCGGCTCAAAGTCAGTGCAGAGATCAGGCAGATGCCAGGTCAGTGGAGGGTGAAATCCAGAAGTCAGGTGGAAGTTGGTACATGGAACAGGCAAACAAGCTAATGGCATAACTTTGCAGGAAACTAGAGTATGAGAACCAGTTGCTCAGGCACCCTCCCACAGAGGAACATGCTAAAAATTCCCTTAGGGTGGCCAGCCTGGGATGGAGAGGAGCTAGGTGCGTTCTTGCAATTTAACAGCCAGAGGGAGAACTTGGGCATGCCCTATAGGCAGAGAGCAGCATTGCTGCCAGGAAGTAGGCCTGTGTGAAGAAGACATCATCACCACTCCGGTAGCTGGGCGCTCTGGGCAGATTAGGATGGATGCTAGTGGATCCAGGCTGCCGCCAAGCTGCAGCATCAAAGTGGGTATATTATATTGCTCAAATCTTATGAAATGTTAATATGTTAGAAATTGTGTTTCTTTTTATTATTTGTAGATTTTTCATAGTGTTAAGCCATTTAAACAGGTCAGTTAGCATTAATACACAATATGACTTGAAAATTACCAAGAACAAAGAAAATTAGCCTTGTCAAGAGGTAAAGTAACAGAGACACGTAATAATTCTGTAATTTGTTACATAGTTACTCCTTTGTTTTCCGCAGAAGGTAAAATTGCTCTAGATGACATACTGACACTCTCCATCTACACTAGCAAATGTAAAAACCATAGTGCCGTGCATAATGCCAGCTAACAATAGATTTTAAATATGTTTCCAGATGATAAAGTCACTTGAAAAGTTTTTCTAAAATTACAGTATCAATTTATGTTGTACATGAAGTTATCCTGTAATAAACTCCTTGCAGAAACAAGGCTAACATAGATTGTTAATAAGATGATCTCTGGAAAAATTGGAGGACTTGAAGTGTACTGCTGGGACATTTTGCCAAATTACTATGTAAATACTTTGTCCTGAAAAGGCAGACAGGCTCTTGATAGAACGGAAGAAAGCATGTCAGGATATTTCACAAGTTTTCTATACTTATTCATAAGAAATCCTCTTAAATGTAATTGCTTAACCTCACTAAGGCTCCTTGGTGCTATTCTGTCATTCACAAGATATTTCTTACTGTCAGAAGCTCTTGGTGACTTTTTTCTTGTGTGCCTTACAGTGTATAGTTTGGATTTTCAGAGAACCCTACAATACATTGGGTAACTATTTACACTGTGCCGCTTAAAGCAAACCTATCACCATGAAAATGTAAATTAATTTGCAGAGGAGCTGTGCAGAATCTTCTTTTTTTTTCTGGTCGGGGGGAAATACAGTGTAGCTTGTATTTAATTTATATCCATGCTCACTCTGGTCTTTGAAGTCAAGGAGGTGGTCCTATCAGTGATTGACATCTATCTCTATATGCACAGTCATAGAGGGAAGGCTCTCAATCACTGACAGGTCATATCTGGTGCCTCCTTGACTTCAAAGTCCTTAGCAGGAAAGTAGATGAACTACTGAGAGGTCATAAACACTTATTTAAGCCACATTCTTATCAGTAAGATAAGAACTGAGCTATAACGAGTGTTAAAGGGATTCTGTCACTGGGATTTGGCCTATAAAGTTAATCACACTATCGGATTCTGCTCAGTGTGTTGAATGCAAAAACGTTATTCTTATTCTTCCTAGGGATGAATTTCATGTTAAAAAACCTTTTTTTAGGTTATGCAAATTACTTACATGAGGAGCCCAAGGGGATGTGCCCAGCGCCGTTGGAGCCTGGCCACGCCGCTACTGTTGGAGCCCACCTCATTATTATTCATTGCACAGCTTCATGCAGACTTGCTCCGGCACATCGTAATCCCGCGCAGGCGCAGTAACTTCGGTGAGGCCGATGGCAGTAGACCGCACGGGCGCACACCGCTTTAGGTACTGCGCCTGCGCGGGATTACGATGTGCTGGAGCAAGTCTGCATGAAGCTGTGAAGTGAATAATAATGAAGCTGTCTAAGCCTTCCAGGGCAGGCACCATATTTCTCTTACGCTCTAATAGGTAACATCCAGTTATGTTAGGAAAGTGGAGTGTGAGACATGGAGTCATTTGAACCAGCATTTTAAAAAGCAAATGAGAGCATCTATGGGGCATTGAAGCACCCCATGACATGACAGACACTGAAAGAGTCCCTTTTTCTCCAATCAGACTGGACAAACTTGCCAGTCAAGCCTAAGGGTTACACCTTCTCTATGTTTAGATCTATATATCCACAGTACTGTCCAGTACCTCCTTTAATATACAGTAGTTGGGGGACCTGAAGCGTATCATCCCAA
Source organism: Rhinella marina (assembly GCA_900303285.1). NCBI lineage: Eukaryota > Metazoa > Chordata > Amphibia > Anura > Bufonidae > Rhinella > Rhinella marina. The sequence goes on from ONZH01011082.1 coordinate 6,742, forward strand.
CCACAATACAGTGAAGTCCAAAACATGCATAGATGTGTTATTTTAACTGGCTTGTATTTTTTCAGCTCTCTACTTCTATGGGAGCTAAACTTTATGGTATATCAGCAGTTATTTCCCCCAGGGGGTGGCACATATACTATAGCTCTGCTTGATGCTTTCAGTTTTGATCTGCAGCTTACTCAGTTTGTTGCTGTTTACTCTCTCAGCCTACACAAACCAACACTACCAACTACTAGAGGAAAAGGTGGCCACCTGGCAATTGTTACTAAAGGGCTGGCTGACCAGTTGTAGTACATCCAATGGGATCAAAACACAGTTTCATACAATTCACAGTGCAAATCTTTCCAGATAGCAATGCATGAATTTGAGCAAGGATGGGAACTGTAGTACTCTTTCCGTCTGTCTAAAGTCTCCCTCTGCAGAATCTATGGTTGCCAACATTACTCTCACAATAGTGATTATAATTCCCAACTGAGGGGTAGAATTAAAAATACAATGGGCCAGAGTTTTCTTCTATTCATTTTTTCTATTATTACCCTTCTTTTTCTTTTTCTTTTGTCTATTGATCTATCATCAGTCACCATAGGTAACATCTCAGACTTGGAGCCTCACCATCTCGTTCATTGTGGACTGTATTTGTATCTTGGAGACTTCTTTTTCATTGCCTTTTCTTCACTCATGCAAAGCTTTGTCATTAGTTAATGTCAACTCAACATTGCATTACTCTTTATTATTAAGTGGAATGTTTGTACTTTTGAGACTCATAATATTCTGAGTTGTTGCTTTACTGTACTGTAAATTGTGTTTTACAATAAAAAAAGATTTCATAAAAAAAAATACAGTGGGCCAGAGACTGTGTCCAAGTTTGAAGGGTGTTTTAGCAATGTCCCTCTCAATGCAGTAAACAACTAATACTTTACTGACTGGCTCCAATTCTCGACCATACCGATACTGGACTTCAATCCTTCCTTTCTCTCTTACTGAAGTTCCTTCGGATAGCAATTACTTTCTTGTTCAGACATGATGACTCTCTGGAAAATAGGCCCTGTTTGCTGGGGAGTGGAACACATGCAGCGTCTCTCAATTCTTCAGCTAAGACACACCTAACTAGACTTAGCTTGGGACTGACCCCAAGTCCACACATTACTTCCTGTAGTGCCTGAGTCAGGATTGTTAACCCTGACAGGTCCATACAAAGATAGATTGGTACACTGCAATACATTTGCTTATGAGATATCATTAGATAACATTGTGTAATAAGAATAGTTTTTAAGTACCCTGTTATGGGTGTACTACCTTACGAGGTCTGTATTATGATATTTAATTATTGAGTCTAGTTTAGGGTCTGAATTATAAACTCTGAGTAGTGGTGTCTGAATTAAGGAGGTGTCTGAGGTCTGAATGTTGGGGTATAGGATACCTTTGGGGATCTGATGTGGATTAAAGAGATTATCCATGCTTTATAAGAACTGTGGATGTAATTTATCATTTAAGCTTGTTTTTATGTCAGTTTTAAAGGGAACCTGTCACCTCCTTGGGCTAAAAAAACCTGTTAGCAGTACCTTAATTTATGTTCCAGCGTGATTCAGAAGATGATCTTTGTAAGGAGAAGAGATCCTTCAAACTGTGTAAAATTCATATTTTAATCCTCCGTTGGCGCGCTGCCTTGACTCGGCTTGAAGTCAAGGGGCAGCGGCCTCCTTGACTCGAGTCAAGTAAACCACTCCCCTTGGCAAGATGATGGACAGTTTGCTGATGGGCCGGGGATCGCGCAAGTCTCGCGCATGCGCGGTGCGCGATATCTCCCTGCGCGATCCCGGCCCCAGCTCTTCAAATTCCGGGCGCCTGTGCCTGTACTGCGCATGCGCCAAGTAAGCGAGCCATTATCCAGGTCTAATCTCACTTTTAGCTCTTATACACAGACCACTATGAAAAGTGGCAAGGATGATGAAATGTCGCAAAAATGTCACAGTTCCCATGGATATGTTGAAGTTGACCTGACTTGTGACTTTTTTATGCCACAAAACTGACATATCTGATTTCATAAATGATCCCCTCATAACTTTATCAGCAAATGGCATCTGAGATTGCTGTTGTGGACTTTTCTCTCTATACGATATAATCCTTTAGAGGTGATAATTTGCAGGAGATATTTAGAAACAAAACTATAATCTAGCAAACTCTGCCCAACAGCAAGCAACACCACCACAGAACCACACCCCATTACAAGCAACACCCCAATAAACTGTAACAATTTTCACATGTTGGCAATTATGAAGTTGTATATTTCACTGTTCACAAGTCTAAGCAGGATGGTGCAACACAAACAAGATCCACATGACCATGTGGTAGAGTAAATGTTAATGCACAAACCTGCTGATCCACTTGGACCACAGCAAGACTACAGCACTAGTTGACACCCCACAAACATCAGTTCAAGCCCGCTCCCTATAGCTATGAGCCAAGGTTCAATGGTGAAACATCTATATTGTCCTGCTATGTAGACCTAAGATCATAAACATTATAGGTGCACAGCCGTAGAAATAGAGGAATAAAGGGTGCTGGCACAGCTAATAACCGTCATAATGTTTTTGCTGGAAAAAGCATTGGTGTGACTACACTGGCCAGCAATGATTTAGTGAGTGGTGTTTGTCATATCTATTACTATGCTATTACAATGCTTTATACCAGGGATTAGCAACCTTCGGCACTCCAGCTGCTGTGAAACTACAACTCCCAGCATGCAAAAGTTCTCGGTTGTTCTTCTAACTCCCACAGAAGTGAATGAAGCATTCTGGGAGTTGTAGTTTCTGAACAGCTGGAGTACTGAAGGTTTCTGATTCCTGCTTTATACTGTTTACAAAATTTACATGGTTAATTTATATATTCAGGTAGTGTGGCAAACATTGCAAATACCCCTCTCCAAGGGAATATCCTAATCATGGCTATGACATCCCACTGAAAATGGCTGAAGGTAAAAATTATCGAGAGTCAGGAAATTGTCCTATATAACAATTAGTGTCAGAATAATTAGCACAATAAGAGCATTATCCATTTTCTTACTTTTGTGTTTCAAAGGAGATGCTTTCTAGAATATTTTAATTATGGACGCTCTATTCAGTAGCTCAGTCTGGGCAAAATATCAAAGCTTATATGTATAAAATTGTTTATAGCGATATACATGTCAAAATTTCACAGTTTAAGACCATTAAACTATTTTTTTATCTTAAGCATTAAATGTTGACCTTTCTAAAGACTGGATAACAGTTTTCAGTCAACATTTCTGCATGTATCTTTGAATAAATACGTATTTGCACAGTTAAACAGATGAGTAGAGAGAGAGGTAGAGAGAGAAAGAGAGAGAAAGAGAGGTAGCTTCATTGCTTTTTTAATAAGGAAAGCTAATTTGCATACCTGTGGGTTTCTGTCCAAAGTAGCTTTTCTTTCAAAAAGAACACTAAGCCTATTTCTTACCAGTAGACGTAAGATATACTTGCATGGCTGGACTACAATACATGCATACTAGGTGGTCTCCCTAATGAGAATGAACACACTCTAAGATGTCATCAAAGGCCACTCAGCTAACAAGGGCAGTTTTTTCTTGAGACACTCAGTATTCATGTCCTTTTGGAAAGAGAACTGACTTGTATGTCTCCAAGAAATTTGGGAAGAATTCTGAAGCAATTCAGTCATTGCTCATTGTGATTGTTCAATGTTTTTGCATTTCTGAAAACTAAAAAAAAAAAATGTACAAAAATTTAACTCGAGTAGGATGTAGGGTCTATGGCCAGTCGGTCCGTCGTGATAACTGAATGACATTCCATTTGGTCTTGGAGTGATGACTTTAAATAAAGTTACTGTGACCTTTAAAATTTTTTCTCACCTAATATCAAAGATGGCTATTTTTCATGTATGCCTTTTTTAGCCTCCAGAATCCTGCCCACTGTGAATGACTTACTAAAGAATCAAAGCTGCTCTTTAAACACATCATTTACCAAAGGGCATTTCTTTTTTCTCTACATTTAACTGCCTGCTACTTTTATTTTGAGGGTTATCTTTGGGTGAGACTCTTTCATGATCACTGGCTTTTTGAATGTCTTGGGTGTAAGAGAACGAGGTCTTGTGTTCCGTAAAAATGAATTTTATTACAAGCAGAAGTAAACATGAAAAATCTTTAACAGCAACATCAGCTATTCGTCAATATTTTATATAATTTAAGAGAGTTATTTTGACATAAAAAGCTGAGTATTCTATATCAAATTCTTTGTTCTCCATAACATATACTGAGTTTTGGTAATGTAAATTTTTCTTCTCTAGTCACACATACAGTAACTTCAAAATTCTGGTGGTTACAGGGGGGTGTGCCACGTAGCCTAAAAGATCCTGCATACCATAGCCATATGCGGCCATATGTGGCCTGCTACCCATCTTGTGGGCCCTATAGGCAAGAAACTGAAGGCCACTCTCTTGAAGACCCCTGCTATTTTGGCTAAGTATACCTTGGACAAGTTCTCTGTCTGACTCTTTGGCTGCCCCAGAGGCATCTTATACATGAGGATCTTGTCCCCATCTCCCTGGCATGGAATCCCTGGCATCCTCCTTGTGCAGACTCGGAACTGATTCCAGCAGATACCCCGTTGCTTAGGACTTCCAGTGTGACCCCTGTCTCCCCGCTGGCAATGGTCTTCCTCCACAACACACTTCAGCATGCTGGATCTGGTGCCATCTTGGCTGCTAGTGTGAGAAGGTCAGTGCTTTCTCTCCTGCAGTGATGCCGCCAAAACACCACCATAAAACAGTGAAGCAGCCCTCTAACCCACTCCCTGCCTATTCTCCCTTGCAGCTTCTCTCACTAATATAGATTCCGGGCAAGAGGAGTGAGATGCCACGTATGACTCCATTTTTGAAGCCTTCTCTTTAGTGATGGCACCTCCTGAGGTGACACTTGTCTATTAAGAACAAATTTAAGACAGAAGTACAGGAGCAATATAAGGCTGAAATCTCAACAATGAGACAAAACATTAAGTGTATTGCTGACAAAGCGGACTCCTTGGACGAAACCCAAAATAACCTACACAGATATGTGCAAACGCTCTAGGAAACTGTGACTATGTTACTGCCTTAAAAAAGGCTAGTCATCACTTGTAGGATTTAGATAATAGAGGGCTGCAAAGTAACATTAAAGTGAGAGGGCTACCAGAAGCAGAAGAAACCCTTTATGCTCTGCTCCACACATTTCACCTTCAGATCTTGTGAGTTGGGACTTAACATCTTTGCCACTAACACCTGCTCCCATGTGGTGAGCTGTTTAGCAGAAGCGGAACCTCACTTCCTCTTGCAACCTTCCCATCTCTTTGGCAAGTCGAGATCAACCTCCATGAAACCATTTGGATGCCAGTTTGTTCTTGTCTGCTCTGCATACAATCTCCTCTTTGAGAACTCTAACCCTAAGGGCTCATTCATACTACTGTATCCATATTTTAGATCCAACTTCCGGATCGGCAAAACACAGATAGTGGTCGTGTGCCTTCTGCATTTTGCAGAATGGAATATCCTCCTCCATGATAGAAATGCCTATTGTTGTCTGCAAATACATGCGAGAATAGGACATATTCTATTTTTTTACGGGGCGATGGAACAGACATCTAGATGTGGACAGCACAGACTTGCAGATTTACGGCTTTATCCAGGAGACCCACTTGGATTATAGGGCACTTTTAATTTTGCCTTTAAACATTTTCCTCAGGTTTATTTCACTTCCCTGGGTAGAAAGAAGGTGGGACGATGTTGCTTGCCAGACTCTGTCCCATAAAGGTTATGTCCTCCATTATAGACCCGTAGATATGTCATAGTGCAGTGTCAGTATCTTGACTTTCTGCATATCACGTGTAATATTTGTGTTCCTAATGACGGCCAAATAGCTTTCATCAGAAGCATCCTCTTCTTCTGTTGCCCTTATATTGGAGGTGATTTTAATACGTTTAAAAAAAAAAAAAAATGAAAGACTGCCAGTTACTGCGACTGCCATGTCCACTTCCCAAAGCCTATCTATAGCATTCCATAAGCTTATTTGATATTTTGAGCTGTATGACCTTTTGAGAATTAATCATCCTATGGCTAGATCTTTTACTTTCTATTCTGCTCCTCGTGGCACACATACTAGAATATATCATTTCTTGGCAATACAGTATGTCACAAAAGTGAGTATATTCCTCACATTTTTGTAAATAGTTTATTATATCTTTTCATGGGACAACACTGAAGATAAGACACTGTGATACAATGTAAAGTAGTCAGTGTACAGCTTGTATAACAGTGAAAATTTAGTGTGCCCTCGAAATAACTCAACACACAGCCATTCATGTCTAAACCACTGGCAACAAAAGTGAGTACACCCCTAAGTGAAAATGGCCAAATTGTACCCAATTAGCTATTTTACCTCCCTGGTGTCATGTGACTCTTTAGTGTTACAAGGTCTCAGTTGTGAATGGGGAGCAGGTGTGTTAAATTTGGTGTTATTGCTCTCATACTCTCTCATACTGGTCACTGGAAGTTAAACATGGTACCTCATGGCGAAAAAACCCTCTGAGGATCTGAAGAAAAGAATTGTTGCTGTACATAAATATGGCCAACGCTATAAGAAGATCGCCAACACAACGAAACTGAGCTGCAGCATGGTGGCCAAGACAGTGGTTTAACAAGACAGGTTCCACTTAGAACAGGCCTCGCCATGGTCGACCAAAGAAGTTGAGAGCACATGCCCAGCGTCATATCCAGAGGTTATCTTTTCAAAATAGACGTATGAGTGCTGCCAGCATTGCTGCAGAGAATAAAGGGTGGGGGGTCAGCCTGTCAGTGCTCAGACCATATGCCGCATACTTCATCAAATTGGTCTGCATAGCTGTCGTCCCAGAAGGAAGCCTCTTCTAAAGATGCTTCAGAAGAAAGCCTGCAAACAGGTTGCTGAAGACAAGCAGACTAAGGACATGGATTACTGGAACCATGTCCTGTGGTCTGATGAGACCAAGATAAACATTTTTGGTTCAGATGATGTCAAGCATGTGTGGTGGCAACCAGGTGAGGAGTACAGTTCAAAGACACGTGTGTCTTGCCTACAGTCAATCTTGGTGGTGTGATTGTCATGGTTTGGGGCTGCATGAGTGCTGCCAGCTGTGAAGAGCTACAGTTCATTAAGGGGAACCATGAATGCAGGGGCGTAGCTATAGGGGAAGCAGGGGAAGCCACTGCTTCGGGGCCCGAGGGCAGAAGGGGCCCGGGAGTAGTAGCAGGGCTGCAACATCAGACGGAGCAAGGGAGCGTCAACAGCATGCAGAGTCTGGCTGCTGTCCTCCCTTTCAAGTTCCTGTGCTGCGGAGCTCAGACACGCCCCCTCTTCACTTCAGCAGAGCAGGACATGGCTTACCTGCTTTAGACACGCCCCCTCTACACAGGACGGGCTACCTGAGGAGAGAGACTGCAGGGCTGGAGCAGCAGTGTGAAGAGAGCAGATAGCCTGTAAGTGAGTCTGCCCTGTGACTGTGTCTTTTGTGTGGGACAGGAGGGGGGCAGGGAACTCTTTATACTGCTGCAGGATGCTGTAGACCAGCAGCTTCATGCTGTTTAGTTGCTTTACCTCCTCATGAAGCAGCTTGTCTCCATGACACCTGCCCCCCCTCCTGTCCTCCCTCATGTATACAGAGCTCCAGTTCCACCCTCCTTTCCACCTCCTGCCCCCTACTTCTTGCATGAATCCCGCTCAGCGCCCCTTCCACTTACTTGTGTCTACCCCTCCTGTCCATCCAGGGCCCCGGGCCCCTGTCTCACTCCTCTGCCTCTCATTATGATGGTGTCTAAACGCATGCACCATAAGGACCTTCTAACGTCACAGGGTCATGTAACTGTGCCCCCCACCCTGTACTTATACCCTGCATCGTGCCCTCTTACCATACCCTGTACAGTGCCCCTAGTCATTCCCTGTACTGTGCCCTATTATACCCTTTCGGTCACTGTATGGAGGTCTTATCTAGTGTACGGTGGAGTTATCCAGTCCCTGTATGACAGTGCTATCCGGTCACTGTATGGCGGTGTTATCCAGTTACTATATGGCGGTTTTATCCGGTCACTGTATGGAAGTATCCAGTCACTGTATGGTGGTGTAATTCAATAACTGTGTGGCAATAACTGTCCCCTCCCCTGCCCACGCCACCTTTTTTAGACCTGGCATCAGCGTGGAAAGGTTGCAGACTGAGGTGTAACGGACCTGTGCACCACAGTCTGTGTCAGAAATACGCCTAATATAGGTATATTTCTGTTTAATAAATGACCCCCTAATTGTCTTATAATTCCAGGATAGGGCTAATATCTTTATAATATATAGATTCTAGTGTATTATACAGTGCCCTACATTTCCCAAATGATCCGTGGGTAGCGCAGTCCTCATCCCTGACCACCAGGACCAGGTTGTGCTCTGTCAGAACTCAACATTCACACTGGTACACATTGGACTGACACCGGGAGCACGATACCCACACCCAGGCATCATGACGTCACAGAGGCGGGACACGTGACATGTCACGTGACCGCACTCGGGATGTGACGTGACTCCTGGAGGAAGTATGCGGGGGGAGGCGTGCTCGATACAGCGTGTCACTCCATGTTAACAACAAGAGGTAACAGCTGTAGTTTTTATTAACAATCTTTTGGGAATTTTTGATTGGCCATGCTGCGCTTTTTAAAGTCCTCCCACAGTGCTGGTGTTACCCCCGGACGAAGGACACGCCGAAACGCGCGTCGGGGTAACACCATCCCTGGTCTTCTCTCTGGTCTTGATCATCTCTGGTAAGCCTTTTGGTTATGTTATATTTGTATATGTAGGTTTTTTGCCTGTAGGTTTGGTTTAGCTCTAGCTGTAACTTCTATATCCTGGAACAGATGTGGGTGCCATATGTTATTACATGGCTGCTTGATTAGCGCCGCCCTTGGATGGATAGTCACATGGCGCCCCTATATGACCAGGTTTTATGCCAGTGAGCTCACCATTTTGTTACTTCAGATATTTTATGTACATGTATTAATGGCCATATGTGGGCCAGGGAAGGTGTTTTTTCTTGCACTGCTACCCCCTCCCTCATTACAGCAGTTTTATTATCTTATTTATGTATTCAATAAAGATTGTCATATTTTCATAGCACGATATAGGCTCCATTTTTTGTCTTGTGTGTAGACATGTGTTTTGGTTTACTCCCAGGAGCTCGTGCATGTTACATGTGTTTTTGAGCCAATTCGATGCAGGTGGCGTGGTGGTCACTTCGATGAATTACTAACAATATATATATACTAGCGTTCCCGCCACTTACTTTGCATCTGGTTTCTTTATTTTTATTTTTGTTTGTTTTGTCTGTCAGAACATGGCGGCCTCCCCTCTCCGCTCCGCTGTGTACTGGTGCTTATTCTGGCACTAAGGCTGGGTTCACATCACATTTTTGCCATCAGTTTAATGTATACATTAACAGATGCCTCAGACTGATCCGTACAGTGGTGGCCGTTCACCATACAGTTCCCCAAAAAAACATATATGTTAACGTATGCATTTTTTACTGGACTCTGCAGGATACAAAAATGTGGTTTGCTACATATTTGTATATGGTTGGATATAGATAGGAAAAACGTGATGTGAACCCACTGTTACATATGCACAAATGCGATGCCAGGAGGGTCATGGGGGGGCCCATACAAAAATTTGCTGTGGGGCCCAGTCAGCTACGCCACTGCATGAATGCCAACATGTACTGTGACACACTGAAGCAGAGCATGATCCCCTCCCTTTGAAAACTGAGCCGCAGGGCAGTATACCACAAGCACACCTCTAAGAGGATCACTGCCTTGCTAAAGAAACTGAGGGTAAAAGTGCTGGACTGGCCAAGAATGTCTCCAGACCTAAACCCTAATGAGCATCTGTGGGGCATCCTCAAACGGAAGGTGGAGGAGCGCAAGGTCTCTAACATCCACCAGCTCCGTTATGTCGTCATGAAGAAGTGGAAAAGGACTCCAGTGGCAACCTGTGAAGCTCTAGTGAACTCCATGCCCAAGAGAGTTAAGACAGTGCTGGAAAATAATGGTGGCCACACAAAATATTGACACTTTGGGTACAATTTGTCCATTTTCACTTTGGGTGTAGTCACTTTTGTTGCCAGTGACTTAGAGATTATTGGCTGTGTTTTGAGTTATTTTGAGAGCACACAAATTTACACTGTTATACAAGCTGTACACTGACTACTTTACATTGTATCAAAGTGTCATATCTTCAGTGTTGTCCCATGAAAAGATAGAATAAAATATTTACAAAAATGTGAGGGGTGTACTCACATTTGTGAGATACTATATACCTTCAGTGCAGATGTTGGCAGATACGCATATGGGCCCTATTCCCCTATTCCTTGGTTCAACCACACTCCAGTAACCCATGCTTTAACCTCCTAACAGTCACATTAAAGTTGGAAAAAGTCTTCCAAAAATGTAACTTTTTTATTTTAGATTTTAAATATTTGTCTGCAGTAAATCTTGTTGGTGCACAACTCAGGGGACACAAATTCATTTTAACCCCTTAGTAACATACCGTATTTTTCAAAGACGCACTTTTTTCCCCCCAAAAGTAGGGAAAAAATTGCCATGCGTCTTATAAAGCGAATACAAGTGAACGCTTCCATTATGGAAGCACTCACTAGTATGTGCTAGGGGCCGGGACCCCCATCAGACCTCATCTCAGCCCACCCAGCCCCATAAGGATAAAATAAAAACTTTCTCACCTCTCCTGCACCGCGGCTTCGCTCCGGGTGCGGCGCTCCTCTGTCTCCTCCGGGCCGGCTCTCCACTGTCCTGACCGCGTACAGCATCAGGACGTAGTGCGCGCACTATGACCTGACGCTGCACGTAGTCAGGTGACAGTGCAGCGCCGGCAGAAGACAGAGGAGCGCCGGACCCAGAGCGGAGCCGCGGCGCAGGAGAGGTGAGAAAGTTTTTTATTTTATCCTTATGGGGCTGGGTGGGATGATCTGAGGTCTGATGGGGGCACAGTCGTCTAATATAAGGGCTGATAGGCTGATCTGAGGTCTGATCGGGGTATAGGGGGCTGATCTGAGGTCTCATGGGGCAGAGTGGTCTGAAATTGGGGGCACAGTGGGCTGATATGGGGGCATAGTGGGCTGATCTGAGGTCTGATGGGGGCACAATCATCTAATATGGGGGCTGATGGGCTGATCTGAGGTCTGATGGGGTAGAGGGGGCTGATATGGGGGCTGATCTGAGGTCTCATGGGGCAGAGTGGGCTGGTATTGGGGGCACAGTGGGCTGATATGGGGGCACAGTGGGCTCTGGGGTCTGACATGGAGGGCTGATAAGGTTCTGACATGTAGGGCTGATATGGGGGTCTGATGTGATGTCCTGAAATTTATGGGGGGTCTGATATGAGGTGTGATGAAAAATATTTTTTTCTTATTTTCCTACTCTAAAATCTGGGGTGCGTCTTATCATCAGGTGCTTCTTATAAAGCGAAAAATACGGTAATTAATTTTAGCCTTAAAGGGGTATTCCCATCTCACAAATGTAGTTTGTATAGTTAGATATAGCCATACCAATATTATTACTAATAGAATGTACTGTATTCATATAAAATGTTTAGAAGATTTGCCTATTTGTATATCCATTGTCCCACACACACATCAGTCAGGCCGCAGTGGTCGTAACCAGGGGCAACGGCCTGACTGATGTGTGTGGGACAATGGTTATACAAATAGGGAAATCTTCTAAACGGTACATTATATATAAATACGTTCTATTAGTAATAATATTGGTATGGCTATATCTAACTATACAAACTACAACTGTGAGATGGGAATACCCCTTTAAAGACCAATAATATTTTCTCCCTTTGTGTTACAGCAGTTATAACTTTTTAATTTTTTTCATCTAAATTTTGTAGTTGTAGATTTTTTTAGGAACAATTTTGGGTTATGTATAGTGTAGTAAATCACTTTTATTATTTTATTTTTAGGGGCAAGATTAAAAAAACTGCAATTTTCGCATTTATTTGTGGGATTTTTTTTACTGCGTTCATTGTGCGGTAAAAATAACATTATTATAACTATTATGTGTGTCAGTACAGTGATGATAATGCACACATATCTATGTATTGTTTACTATTTTTATTTCCTTGTGCAGCCTGTCAGCTTTGCAGCTGCTTCCCCTCCTCCTCCAGACTGTAGGGGAGGGGCCGGCTGCTTTAGCTGCTCATATCTCTGCTTTGGTTGCAGCTAGAGGTATGGGCTTTGTATTGATCTAAACCATTCCATTGTAGCTCTGGCTGTATGTTAAGGGTGAACCTCCGCTCCAGTCTCAAGTCTTTTGCAGCCGCAAACATGTTTTCCTCCAATTTAGCTCCATCATCTTCCCATCAACTCTAACCAGCTTCCCTGTCCCTACTGAAGAAAAGTACCCGACAGCATGTTAACTGCAAATGGGACTTCTTGCCACTCTTCCATGAAGGCCAGATTTGTGGAGTACACGAGTAATAGTTGTCCTGTGGAAAGATTCTCCCACCGGAACTGCTTCTCTAATTAGTGATCTCCTTGCCTGAGCCGTCAGTTTAGGTGGATGGCCATGTCTTGGTAGGTTTGCAGTTGTGCCATACTCCTTCCATTTTCGGATGATGGATTGAACAGTGCTCCATGAGATGTTCAGGGATTTGAGGATATTTTTTTTATAACCCAACCCTACTTTACACTTCACCATAGCTTTATCCCTGACCTGCCTGGTGTGTTCCTTGGTTTTCATGATGCTGTTTGATCACTAATGTTCACTAAAAAACCTCTGAAACCTTATCAGAACAGCTGTAGTTACATCTGTATGCAGTATAAATACTATTTCAAGGCACTGTATATCTTCAAAATAAAATTACAATATTGCCATAAGTTATCATAAAAATATCAGCCATATAAGTGGCCATAAAATATTTTAAACCATAACAGTACTTATACAATAGTACCAGTCATATTATGGTCCATGCACCTATAGCACACATATCTTTACCATCAATATGACCTGTTTAAAGCTAGGCATAGTATCATCAATATATTAATATCATCCATAGTTCCCATACACAGAGGGCCAACCCTGGCATAGTGCAGATATAATAGCTAGTAATATGCCCCTCCAACATCAGTTATGCTACTAGTGTTATTAGTACTACTATTAATAATAAATGTAAAAGCAAATTCAGATATTACAAAGTAACATACTATTAAACAATAAAGACATTAGGTGTGAGTAAAGGCCCTTTTAGACGGGCCGATGTGTCTCCCTGCCCGAACGCCGATCAGCGTTTACACAGGCCGATGTGCGCCCGACAGATTGGATCTTTTGTAGAAACCAAAAGATCCAATCAGCCGACGAACGAGCGTTTTGCTCGTTCGTCGGCTGATTAGGGCCACTTTTACACGGGCCGATTATCGGCACTAGCGTTCCTAGGAACGATTTTTCGGCCGATAATCGGCCCATGTAAAAGGACCTTAAAGGGTTACATTGTTAAAGCGTCTTGCAGATGAAGTTGCAAATTTTACCTTCTTTTTAACTTCTTATGTTGTGAAACAATACTTTCTCAGGCTAATAAATTGCCCATTGTGAACCCTCTTAATTAGATCAGAATGAGATAGCATAGCTCTTGGTACATGATTACCGGAATTTGCCTTGTTCTCTACAAAAGAGAATAGTCTTATTAAGATTTAGCATTGAAAAACCTATTCCACAAATTATACAGAAATTATTTTGCGATTGAAAGGTGCAGTAAATCTTTGGTATATGTTAATATTGTTTATAGGATCCATACTTTGTAATTTTCCGATCTGTTTTCTTTACAGCAGTGGTATGTAATTAATTTTTTTAATAAGAAGTCGGACTACTGGACCTTTCTCAAGAGAAAGTGTTAAAGTTCTAAGCATCATAGAAATAAATTAGCATGTAAAGGTAAAAGTATGGAACCAGTCAGCACTTTGTAGTTATTCAAATCAAGTACATTATTAGCACAAGAGAATGATAATGGCAAGCAGAACGCTTTGTTGTCTAAAAGGCAGTGCATCATCAAGTTTTAACCTGTATTGAACAGATATGTTGGAATGCAGACCTTTTCAATTTGAATGGGTCCGCGATCCTTCTGTGCCGCAAAAAATAGACCATGTTCTATTTTTTTTCGGTGCAGAGGCACGGACCGAAATGCCATGGAAGCGATCCGTAGTGCATCCGTAACCTTCCGGATTGTGGACCCATTCAAGTCTGTGTCCGTGATGCGGTAAGGTGCAGCAGAATATGTTAGCACTATATACAGATGTAGCCAGTATTATTTTGGCACCAGCTGTGCCAGGATCACTTTAACACATCTTATTGTATTACTGTAATGTGTTTTTGATGTGTTAACGCACTGTCAAGATAATGATGTTTACATCTGTAAATAACCACTATTCGTAAGTAAAGATTATGTTAATAGACCCTAGCATTAGAAATCTATACAAATCCAAATTATGCAAATTTCCAAGCACCCAAAATGTAAGCACTTTATTACACTGGCCAATACTTCGTCTGATAATCGCTAATGAGCATTTGCATGAACACTTGTTAGTGATCATCTGGCAGTGTAATACTGTCGCTTAAAAATCAGCGCTTGCTGACGGCAGATCGTGCTGTCTAACAGTGATCTGCCGCCGGCAAACCACTACACAGTATGAGGATGAGTGGTGGCATAGCGATCACTCCTCCCCATGCTGCTGAGGAAATCTCTGCATGTAATAGCAGTCGTCTCCTCCGCTAGCTAGCGAGCGATTACTGGCAGGGAACGCTTTCCTCCTGATAATTGCTTGCTGATTTGCCTTATACAGGCTTTAGTGTCACAAACTCTTTGTCAGTGTGGTCCTTCCTAATGACCACTTACGTTATCTTGTGACATGTTATTTCTGCAGTTTATTTAGCAATAGCATCTGTATTTTACCAAAGCACATCTGTCAAAGGGAATATGTAACCTGAACATTCCCCTCTGCATTTGTGTGTTAGACTTAGATATGGGGAAACTTGTCTTAAATTTATTGAAGGAAATATTTGGCGGCTTTACTTCCTCTTCCTCGGAGCTGCCTTATAGCAGTGTTTTAGTGAGAGAAGGTCATCTTTGTTTACCAAGAACATAAGTCCGGTGGGTCACATAGCTGATTGTTGAGTTATTTATACTGCGTCTTGCTCAACATGTGCCCTTAAATAAAGGTCCAGACTATACGCCGTGCAACCTGGCAGGTCAGATGAAAACAATGTGTGGCAAATAGAAGTACAGACAAAAGAATAAGAACAAGTTCAAGTTTCAGCTGTGACAAATAGTTAGAGTAGTAAAAGTGGTAGGCTATTAAATGTGATGAGACTCCAGCTATAGACAGAGCTATTACTTTACTGAGCTGTAAGGATTTATGCAGAACTGTATACTGTAAAGACAAACTCAAGGAGGGACATTTATCAAGTGTTTAAGCCACTACTGTGGAGTAAAAAAAGTAGCAAATTAAGCGCATGCTACATTTTAGCACTCCCCCCCCCACACACACTTGTGGGCAGTGCTTTATTGGGAGGGGGCATGGTTTCCCATGGTCCGACAGAGTTACTATCCTTCACACCAGAAACTAGCATGCAGGGCCGTATTAGCAACTAGGCACCGGGGGCACGGTGCCTAGGGCGGTGGGTTGCGGGGGGTGGGGGAGGGGCGCTGTACCCCGCCAAGAGAATCTATAAGGATTGTGGAAAAAAAAAAAAAAGTTCAAAAACCATCCTGTAAATTTTTTTAAAAAAATTTCCGCAGGGGGTGGGTAGGGGGTGCTGTCGGGTGGCGCGGGGTGCGCACAGTTATTTCAATAAACCCTTACCCTGCCGTGGCCGCCCATCCCCATGCCCCATGCAGCTCTCCGGCGCTTCCTCCTGGGCTGGCTGTGTAATACCGCGAGACCCGGAGATGGGTCACAAGTCTCGAGGGATCACACTGCTTCAAGAGAAGAAGGCGCGCGCTGAAGTCTGGAGCGAACAGGTAAGTATTTTTTTGTGTGTGTTTGTGGCTGTGCACATCTCAGGGGGCACCTGTCAGGCTGGCAAATGGGACAGGTCTTATGGGGGAAAAGCGGGCTGATCTGAGGTCTGATGGGGGCTGGGGCACAAAAGTCTGATGTGATCCCTGATGGGGCACAATGTTCTGATCTGAGGTCTGATGGGGCACAACGGGCTGATGGGGCACAATGGGCTGATCTGAGGTCTGATGGGGGCACAAAAGGCTGATCTGAGGTCTGATGGGGGCTGGGGCACAAAAGGCTGATGGGGGCACAATGGGCTGATCTGAGGTCTGATGGTGGCACAGTGGGCTGATCTGAGGTCTGATGGGGGCACAGTGGGCTGATCTGAGGTCTGATGGGGGCACAGTGGGCTGTTCTGAAGTCTGATGGGGCACAAGTGGCTGATTTGAGGTCTGATGGGAGGCACAATGGGCTGATCTGAGGTCTGATGGGGGCACAATGGGCTGATCTGAGGATGGATGGCGGCACAGTGGGCTAATGTGAGGTCTGATGGGGGCACAATGGGCTGATCTAAGGTCTGATGGGGGCACAGTGGGCTGATGTGAGGTCTGATGGGGGCACAGTGGGCTGATCTGAGGTCTGATGGGGGCACAGTGGGCTGATCCGAGGTCTGATGGGGGCACAGTGGGCTGATCTGAGGTCTGATGGGGGCACAGTGGGCTGATGTGAGGTCTGATGGGGGCACAAAAGGCTGATGTGAGGTCTGATGGGGGCACAATGGGCTGATGTGAGGTCTGATAGGGGCACAATGGGCTGATGTGAGGTCTGATGGGGGCACAGTTCGTTGATCTGAGGTCTGATGGGGCACAGTGGGCTGATCTGAGGTCTGATGGGGGCACAGTGGGCTGATCTGAGGTCTGATGGGGGCACAGTAGGCTGATCTGAGGTCTGATGGTGGTACAGTGGGCCGATCTGAGGTCTGTTGGGGGCACATTCTAAGGATCTAAGGTCTGATGGGGCACATTCTGCTCATCTGAGGTCTGATGGGGGCACATTCTGCTGATCTGAGGTCTGATGGGGGCACAGTGGGCTGATCTGAGGTCTGGTGGGTGCATAGTTGGTATGTGGTATGTTTATCATGACTCTTTTAGTTGCATTAAGTTTGCTGGCAAGCTCTAGATACGGTACATTGCTGCGATAGTTATGTAGAAATATAGTAAATACATGCAGGCACAATAGCCTCCATTGTCAGCCTATAGGGCCGACCCCTGTGACTGGACGACTAAAGTGCATAGGGTCAGGTTTTGCTCGGGGGTGGTGGCGCGGCTGAAATTTGGGGGGGGGGGCGTCATCACAGAGAGTGCCTAGGGCAGCATGAACCCTAAATATGGCCCTGCTAGCATGTATGATCGGCTCTGGGTTTGCGTCCCTACTGCTGCAGGAGGTGGACAGATAAATAAGGAAATAAGGAAAAGAGCAAACAGCAGTTGGTGCTTTACAGATACATTTTGATGAATAACTAAGTGGCTAACTTACAAAAGTATTCAGATCCATGTGCTAGTTTGAAAAATGTAAAAGATAACTCATGGGACAACCCCTTTAAAAGGCCTGTGCCTCTCAATAAATTGGGCACATTGTGTGCAGACAAACTTTATACTTATATATTTTTGTAACACCAGTCTTATATGTCTGCCCCCCAATATGTATAAGGCCTTGTGCACACGACCATGTCTGTTTTGTGGTCAGAAAAAACACGGATCCACAAAATATGGATGGGATCTGTATGCATGCCACAGTTTGCTGCAGACCCATTGACTTCAATAGATCTATGGTCTGCACTGTGCAGACAAGTACAGGACATGTTCTTTCTATTGCGGACGAATACACAGATGCAGAAAGCAGACAGAATTTTACTATGAATGGCGGAAGAGAATTGCCAGTCTTTAAGAAATGGTACCCATGTAGTCTTTAAATAATCACAGTGCTGTATGATAAACCTGACGCATCTAAACTGCCTGTCTAAGGACGTAAAGCATCAAATGCTGTACTCGAGAAGTGGAGTGATTATGCCTGTTTTATTAGTAGAGGCATTTGTGCATTTTAATGTGGTTTGCACCATGACCAGCAGTTTACATTTACCAAGGGGCAACCAGATGTTTTATGGATGGGGCTATCATGCAACTTTTCGACAAGTCACAAAAAAGTTGCAAGTGTGCTCTGGCTCCTTAGTGGAGCATATAGCGCTAACTTGCATACATAAAAGTAGATAAAACTCATAATAGTTTGCCAAAAATGCCTAGTATAGCTTGGAATAACCAATGGTGAGACACCATGAATAGGTGTCTGAGAATATACTATATATTTTTTGGGCAAAGTGTTAGTTTTATCTACTTTTATGTTATTATAACATTAAAACATTATATGAATTACAACCCATTTTATGAACTATTCATATTGTCTACTTTCACCATTGGCAATATAATATGAACAATTAGATACTTTTAGTAAACTTTATTTTAGTTTATAGACACAAGCATTATCTGAATATTATGTATCAATTGCAATGTTTGATGAATTGCTAAAATAGTTATCGAGATCTAACAATACTACTACCAATTTGATCGTAGCAATACACCAACACATTGTCATAGCAGTATTTGGGGCCCCATGAATATGAAATGCATTATGGATCTAATTTGAAATCATGGAATATTGATGATATATAGAGATGAGCGAGTAGTATTCGACCGAGCCGGTATTCGATCGAATACTACGCTATTCGTCATACTTGATTTCGAACGAGTATAACGGCGATGCCGCACTTAAAATTCGTTTCCCCTCCCACCTTCCCTGGCGCTTTTTTTACACCAATCACTATGCAGGGGGGGTATGACAGGTCCTTGGAGCACGCTGGCATCGCGAGAACGACGTCTACATGGATTGGCTGGAAAAACCATGTGACCTCGAATCATAAAAACTCAGCTCTTCCTGCTCGTTCGCATATGCTGCATGAACGTAGTCAGGGACAGAGGCCCGAGCAGGGAGAGACAGGCTTTAGCTGTATGAAAGTCAGGCAGGACCCCAAAAGTATATAACAGAAGCTCAGAATATTGCATTTACCACCATATATACCGGCTACCAGTGGACAGGAGAGTGATTGACAGCCCTTATCAGGGCTACTATACTGCACGGTATATAGCTGATTCTAACTATATACACTCTGCACAGAACGGCTGCTTTATTGAGGGATAGCTGCTGGAGTAGGGACAGAGAGAGGCATTAGTGGTGTATTAGCACCTATATACAAAACTATATTTGGCACTACTGTTGTGCGTTCTGTGTGCCAACAAAACCCTGTTATATACCTGGTGTGTATGCGCACCATTTGACCTTCTGGCAGTATACGGCTGTATACGCCAAGTATTTTTCTAAAAAATAAAGTATATTTGGCACCACTGTTGTGCGTTCTGTGTGCCAGCAAAACCCTGTTAATATACCTGGTGCGTATACGCACCATTTGACCTTCTGGCAGTATACAGCTGTATACGCCAAGTATTTTCCTAAAAAATAAAGTATATTTGGCACCACTGTTGTGCGTTCTGTGTGCCAGCAAAACCCTGTTAATATACCTGGTGCGTATAGGCATCTATTGACCTTCTGGCAGTATACGGCTGTATAGCCAAGTGTTCTCCTAAAAAATAAAGTATATTTGGCACCACTGTTGTGCGTTCTGTGTGCCAGCAAAACCCTGTTAATATACCTGGTGCGTATAGGCATCTATTGACCTTCTGGCAGTATACGGCTGTATACGCCAAGTGTTCTCCTAAAAAATAAAGTATATTTGGCACCACTGTTGTGCGTTCTGTGTGCCATCAAAACTCTGTTAATATACCTGGTGCGTATAGGCATCTATTGACCTTCTGGCAGTATACGGCTGTATACGCCAAGTGTTTAAAAAAAAAAAAAAAGTATATTTGGCACCACTGTTGTGTGTTCTGTGTGCCAGCAAACCCTGTTAATATACCTGGTGCGTATAGGCATCTATTGACCTTCTGGCAGTATACGGCTGTATACGCCAAGTGTTCTCCTAAAAAATAAAGTATATTTGGCACCACTGTTGTGCGTTCTGTGTGCCATCAAAACTCTGTTAATATACCTGGTGCGTATAGGCATCTATTGACCTTCTAACAGTATACGGCTGTATACGCCAAGTGTTTAAAAAAAAAAAAAGTATATTTGGCACCATTGTTGTGCGTTCTGTGTGCCAGCAAAACCCTGTTAATATACCTGGTGCGTATAGGCATCTATTGACCTTCTGGCAGTATACGGCTGTATAGCCAAGTGTTCTCCTAAAAAATAAAGTATATTTGGCACCACTGTTGTGCGTTCTGTGTGCCAGCAAAACCCTGTTAATATACCTGGTGCGTATAGGCATCTATTGACCTTCTGGCAGTATTCGGCTGTATACGCCAAGTGTTCTCCTAAAAAATAAAGTATATTTGGCACCACTGTTGTGCGTTCTGTGTGCCATCAAAACTCTGTTAATATACCTGGTGCGTATAGGCATCTATTGACCTTCTGGCAGTATACGGCTGTATACGCCAAGTGTTTAAAAAAAAAAATAAAGTATATTTGGCACCACTGTTGTGCGTTCTGTGTGCCAGCAAAACCCTGTTAATATACCTGGTGCGTATAGGCATCTATTGACCTTCTGGCAGTATACGGCTGTATAGCCAAGTGTTCTACTAAAAAATAAAGTATATTTGGCACCACTGTTGTGCGTTCTGTGTGCCATCAAAACTCTGTTAATATATCTGGTGCGTATAGGCATCTATTGACCTTCTGGCAGTATACGGCTGTATACGCCAAGTGTTTAAAAAAAAAAAAAGTATATTTGGCACCACTGTTGTGCGTTCTGTGTGCCAGCAAAACCCTGTTAATATACCTGGTGCGTATAGGCATCTATTGACCTTCTGGCAGTATACGGCTGTATAGCCAAGTGTTCTCCTAAAAAAAAAGTATATTTGGCACCACTGTTGTGCGTTCTGTGTGCCATCAAAACTCTGTTAATATACCTGGTGCGTATAGGCATCTATTGACCTTCTGGCAGTATACGGCTGTATACGCCAAGTGTTTAAAAAAAAAAAAAGTATATTTGGCACCACTGTTGTGCGTTCTGTGTGCCAGCAAAACCCTGTTAATATACCTGGTGCGTATAGGCATCTATTGACCTTCTGGCAGTATACGGCTGTATAGCCAAGTGTTCTCCTAAAAAATAAAGTATATTTGGCACCACTGTTGTGCGTTCTGTGTGCCAGCAAAACCCTGTTAATATACCTGGTGCGTATAGGCATCTATTGATCTTCTGGCAGTATACGGCTGTATAGCCAAGTGTTCTCCTAAAAAAATATATATTTTGCAGAACGCGTGGCAAAAAAAAGTTAAACGCCTGAAATGCGGAGGGCTAGCGCAAAGGGACGTGGACGGGGGCGCGGAAATGCTGGTGGGGGCACAAACCGCGTTGAAGCCAGTGAGGATACAATGCATGCTGGTGAGGGGCAGCCAGCATTCCGCTCATCCAGCATCCCTGCCTTTATGGGACAGTTAAGCGGGGGGCGGGTTACACCGCTGTTGAGGCCTGAGCAGCGTGAACAGGTGGTGCAATGGATAGCCGATAACGCTTCCACTCACTTGTCCACCACCCAGTCATCCACACAGTCTCACTCTGACCCTCCTTCCTCCCAACCTGGCCAACAGAGTCATCCCACCCTTGACCCCTCCCAGGAGCTCTTTTCGGGTCCTTTTCCAGATGTGCTGCAAGAATCCCAGGAGCTAGCAGAGGAATTTGTTTGTAGTGATGCCCAAACACTTGAGTATCCGCCATCTCCTGGTGATGTGGACCCGGAACCAGCATCTGTTATCATGAGCGATGATGATGAGACGCAGTTGCCATCAAGGGAGGCTGTTGGAATGTCCAGTGGGCAGGAGGAGGAGCAGAGTGAGGAAGTGGAAGAGGAGGTGGTGGACGACGAAATGACCGACCCCACTTGGCCAGGGGTGATGTCCAGCGGGGAAAGCAGTGGAGATGTGGTGGTCTGCGCATCACCGAAAAAGGCAGCAAGAGGCAGAGGGATGTCCAGAGGCAGAGGACAGTTCAGACAGAGAAGGCAGGCCACAGCCAGCAGGGCCGAAGCTCTTCCCGGCAGCAGGCAGTCGCGCGAAGCTCCCCCATCGAGGCCTCGTACTTCTGTGGTGTGGAGATTTTTTAATGTTTGCGCGGACGACAAACTGAGCGCGGTTTGCGCACTCTGCCACTCAAAACTGAGTAGGGGCTCTGAGAAGAGCAATATGACCACCTCAGGCATGCGGCGTCACTTGGAAGTCAAGCACTGGGCTGAGTGGGAGAGAGCAAACGCAATACAACCTGCGCCCGTTCTTGCTGCCACTGCCTCTTCCCCTTTGTTGTGTGCTGCCACTGCGGTCCAGACCTCCAGCCAGGACACCTCCACATCTGCCTCTGCCTCGGCTACTTTGGGGCCTTCTCCTTCAGCCTCCCCTTCCCCCGCATCTTCGCCTGCACCTTCATACTCCTCGTCCCATCAACTGTCCATCTCACAGGCGTTCGACCGCAGGCGGAAGTACGCCTCGAGTCACCCCCAAAATTTTTAAAGACTTACCCCAACCTGGCAGAGCTACTGGTGAAAGTGCGGCGCTTGTGCGCTCACTTTCGGAAGTCAACTGTAGCTGCTGCTAGCTTAAAAAAACTCCAGCAACGCCTCCATTTGCCTGAACATCGGCTGTTGTGCGACCTGCCCACTCGCTGGAATTCCACCTATTCCATGTTGGCCAGGGTGTGTGAGCAGCAGAGAGCATTGATGGAGTACCAGATGATGAATCCACGCGTGCCTCCAACTCAGCTCCCTCAGTTTGCCAACCACGAGTGGCCATGGATGGCAGACATATGCGATGTATTGCGTATCTTTGAGGAGTCCACCAAGAAGGTCAGCAGCGAGGACGCTATAGTGAGCGTAACCATCCCGCTCCTATGCGTCCTTAAAGAAACGCTCATCGCAATAAGGGAGAACGCATTGCACACAGAGGAGACGGGGGTAGGAGGAGATGCAACGGAGCTAGACAGTCAGACCACACTTTTGTCTGCTTCTCGGTGACAGTTGCAGGAGGAGGAGGATGAGGAGGAGGACGACATGGAGGTGGCTGTGGAAGAGGAGGAGGATGCTGGCGGCGAGGGTAGCAGTCAGGCTGTGTGCGTCCCATTGGTTCAGCGCGGATGGGGTGGAGAGGAGGTGGAAGAGGAAGAGGAGGAAATGGCAAATGATCCTTCTGGTGGTGACGTCATGCCTATTCATAGTCTGGCACACATGGCTGACTTCATGCTGGGCTGCTTTTCCCGGGACACACGTGTTGTCCGGATATTGGAGAACAAACTATACTGGGTCTTCGCACTCCTGGACCCCCGGTATAAAGATAACTTCTCCTCTTTTATTCCGGTAGAGGAGAGGACGAATCGATTGCTGGAATACCAAAGGGAACTCGTGCAGAACATGATGGAGATTTTCCCACCCACCATCGCTGGCGGCAGAGAGGACAGTGTCTCCCAGAGTCTGACAACATCGATCAGGCCCACAGCCACCAGGGGAACACTCTCCAAGGTGTGGGACACGTTCATGGCACCCCCTCGTGCAACGTCCATCACTGCGGGGCCCACTATCAGCAGGAGGGACAAGTATCGGCGGATGTTGCGGGAGTACCTGGCAGACCGTACCCCTGTCCTCCCCGATCCCTCGGCGCCCTACACTTACTGGGTCTCCAAGTTGGACACGTGGCTGGAACTGTCCCTGTACGCCTTGGAGGTGCTTGCCTGCCCTGCCGCCAGCGTGCTATCAGAAAGGGTGTTCAGCGCAGCCGGGGGCATTATAACCGATAAGCGCAGCCGCCTGTCAACCGACAGTGCCGACAGGCTGACGCTAATCAAAATGAACAGCAAGTGGATTGACCCGGACTTTGCTTCTACAACAGTGGAAAGCAGCCAGAAGTGAAGTGCCATCTATATGAAGTGCCATTTCCTCCTCCTCCTCCTCCTTAACCGCCGTAGAATTGCTCCATTAAAAAAAAAAAGAATAAATTATTATGGCTCAGCTCTTGGGCCTTAATACAATTTTTAAGAGGTCTCAGCTTTTGGGCCTTAATACAATTTTTAAGAGGTCTCAGCTCTTGGGCCTTAATACAATTTTTAAGAGGTCTCAGCTCTTGGGCCTTAAAACAATTTTTAAGAGGTCTCACCTCTTGGGCCTACAAACAATTTTTAAGAGGTCTCACCTCTTGGGCCTTAATACAATTTTTAAGAGGTCTCACCTCTTGGGCCTTAATACAATTTTTAAGAGGTCTCACCTCTTGGGCCTTAATACAATTTTTAAGAGGTCTCACCTCTTGGGCCTTAATACAGTTTTTAAGAGGTCTCAGCTCTTGGGCCTTAATACAATTTTTAAGAGGTCTCAGCTCTTGGGCCTCCACACAATTTTTAAGAGGTCTCACCTCTTGGGCCTCCACATAATTTTTTCGAGGGCTCACCTCAAGGGCCTCCATATAATTTTTTCAAGGTCTCACCTCAAGCTAACTTTGCGCACTCATTAAAATATCTTCACAACAAGGACCTAAGAGCCCTCGATGGGAGAGCTTTGTGTGGGGGCCTGTTATAGGGAAGAGATGCGGCCCTGCGGGCTCTAGCCTACCTTCTCCATAAGCCTCTGGCCACCCCACGGCCTCTTCCTGCCTTTTGCGGTCCTACGCATCCCTCAACATCCCCACTGCTTTACCTGCTAGACATGACACTGGGCCAGGTCGGGTCACTGACTTCGTCATACTCAACCACCTCCTCTTACACTGCCTCACTTTGCTCCTCCTCCGGCCCACCCGACATACCAACAGCCTCCCTTGCTGGCAACTGTGTCTCATCATCGTCCCTAATCATTTTACACTTTAGTGCCCGTTCCACACCACCATCAGCTAGAGATGGAGCTTGCTCCAGTGTTTGGGCATCAGAACAAACAAAATCCTCAGATAGCTCCTGCGATTCTTGCAGGACTGGCGAGGAGTCAAAATCAGGTAAGGGACCTGATAAGAGCTCCTGGGAGTGGGCATGGGTGGGAACACTCGGTTGATAACATTGGGCAGGGTGGGAGGAAGGAGGGTCAGAGTGAGGTCCCTGCAGTTTCTGCAGGCTATCGACGAGACTGGACTTTGTGGACTTGACTGGGTGGTGGACAGATTTAACAAATCTAGAAGGAGAAGGAGGGGTTTGCCGAGCTGTCTGTAAGGGTTGCGGAAATCCTGACAGAACCAAGGCCCAAAACTTGGGTGGGGGTAGCAGGTTTGCCCGTCCCCGCCTCCACAACATTCACCCAGTGTGCTGTCAGGGAGATGTAGCATCCCTGGCCTCAAACGCTTGTCCAAGTGTTGGTGGTCAAATGGCCTTTTGCAGTAACCGTGTTACTCGGGCGTGGATGATGTTTTGGGACATGTGCTAGGGCAAGGCAGGGATGGCACAGAGGGAAAAATAGTGATGGCTAGGGACAGGATACTGATGGATGGCAGCTCCCATCAGGTTGCAGAAAGCTTTCATTTCTACAAGCCTAAATGGCAACATCTCAAGCGCCAACAATTTGGGCATTTTAAGGCTTCTGCATGTGTTTGAGTTGTTTTTACATTTTAAAGAAGACATGTCTGACCACATCTCACACACACACACAATGACAATTAGGGGTGGGGTCTATTTGCTTTCCCCCTTGCCTATGCCATCTGTGGTTGTCATAGGCAACGTGATTTTAAGGGGTGCAGAATTTTTTCTTCTTTTTTGTACAGTTTGGCTTGGGGTCCATGGCAATGTAGAGGAAAGAAGGTTTCCTTGTATTGACTCACTTTACATAGAAGTTATATTGTGTTTGGAGTGTATTGTTGAGAGGCTGTATTAGTGGCGTAATAGTGCGACTTGGGCGCGTTATATGCACCCAGACATGCTTCCCCTGCTGTCCCAGTTGCATTCCAGCAGTGTTGGCATCATTTTCTGAGGTTTCAGGGTGGACTTGGTGACCTCCAAGTGGTCGAATTGAGATTTCCAAGTGGCGAGCATTTTTTTCCCATAGACTATAATGGGATTTGATATTCGGTCGAATAGTCGAATAACGCGGTCTATTCGAATCGAAATTCGAAACTTTCGAATATTTCACTACTCGCTCATCTCTAATGATATATACACATTTTTTTATTTTTTTCAATTGAATCTATTTTATTGAATAAATAATTATTGTTTTCACATACAATCCAGAAGGACGATTGACTACCATTTATTTGCATGATTAGACTTTAGACTGAAGAATCCACGGGTATTTTGTGCAACAAATTTAACAAATAGTGTGTGACATGTTGAAAATTTGTTGCAAAAAAATACCAGGTGGAACCAGTGTCAGACGCTACAAAAAAAACAAAAAACAAAACAAAAAAAAACTTTGCGACTTTTCAATGCCAGTTTTCTTTTATAAAGGGGTTGATAAATGTCCCCCTCTATACTTTGATATGGATTTTCAGTATGGAAACCACTGAAAATCTGCAAGAAATCCACCACATCATAAGGAGGCTGAAAATCATAAGGAACTTCATGTATGAGCTCAGGTAAGAACCCAGGACATGATCTGTGCCGTTGCTTATACTGATGCCCTAATAAACGTTCAGCTATTCGCAACACTAAATCTGGCTAGGTTTGGGAATGTATCCCAAAATGTTTCCATTTACTAACGGCAACTTTATCAATGACTGAGGCATTAAAACGCCATAGTCCATTATAAAAATGTTTCCAGTGCCATGTTGAACAGATATTTGATTATTTTGGTCAGCGCACATATAAAAGTGAACGTTTTCTCCAATCTACTAGTAAATGTGTGCAGGCAAATGACTTTTACCATAAATTTGAATGTAATTGGTTTTCTCTCACATGTTTGTGTTACATGTCTACGGTAAAAGCTATTCTATTCTCCTCTCTCTTCAATAATTTACCTCAAGTTACGATAATGGGGCCGTTTTAAAATAAGGGAATAATCAACCGGTCTTTGTGCACTGATAATGGATTTTAGAGCGGTATCTGTTTGTCAGATTCACTTTGAATGTAATAATCATACACATTATTAGATTTATGTTCCATGCATATGATAGTGACACCGAGCAGGGTATGTTTCCATCTGTGAACACTGTTGTTCTGCTTTTGATAAAAGATCTTATCATCTAGCTAATGGGTTTTGTGCATCTGTTACACCATTGTAAACCATTTTCTGTTAGGGAAAGCGTCTGACATGCGAAATGTAGACTGAATGCTTTGTGCACTGTCTTCCTCAAAGAATCAAGCTGACGTCCTTGCATCACATCATGTACCGAATCTGCCAATCTCTGCCTACTTCTGAGGCAGCAGTGGGAATAAGTAAGTATGATGGAGAAGGCTCCAGTCCTCCGCTGTGAAGCCCATTCCAATCGTCTCAGTGTAAATCAACATAAACTCAGCTGTGTTATTGCCAGAGGCAAAAAAAAAGATATCAGTCATATGGCTTACATGAGATCTAGATAACTAGTCATGGGAGATTACATTAAATCGCATATGGCTGACTTTATTGACACTAATAAGAAAATAAATGAGGGTCCTAGACAATCTAATATGCATGCTTTTACCATCTTACTGAAAGAAAGGCATGACACAAATATATCACTTCAAATTAGACATTGAGTACTTGGCCGGATATTCGGTCTAAGAAACAGCCTGCCTTTGTGTGCATGGTAGCATGTGATCACCGACAAGGCTTCCTTCCCTTGACACTATGCTTTTTGTCTTTAATATCTCTTGTAGATGGCAGAATAGCTTTTCATCATCACATAGATGCTGTTTACTGAGAAATATTTGCCATAGCTGTAGCTTTTATCATGATAATGTGTAAATGATAATGTAGATGATGAAGGATCAACTGGTGGGTGGATGGTGAACAGACTCTTAAAATACTAATGGGATACTGCCATGTGATTTATTTTTTTTATTTTCAAAAAGTAAAATCAACCATGAAAATGTCATGTTTTAACATACTGTACCCTGAGGCATAGCTTATTCATCATATTTGAAGATGCAAAAAAAAAATCATATATCCTTCATCCAATCTTTGTACATGGGGAAAAAAGTTGAATTTTTCAGTCTCCTTTTTCAAGTGGTATCTGGAAGGGAGCTGTACCTCGGTCTGGTGGTGGTGTCCTGTCACCAGACCTGACCATTGCTCCTTTCCAGATATGACTTGAAAAAATATACACAAAGTATGCTGTATATTTGTAAAATTTTTGTATCTGAGTTAGGCCCTGTTCAGACGGCCGTACTTTTGCGGGTCCGCATTACTGCGGACCCACAAAAGTACGGGGGCTGCCCGGCGTGTGTTCCGCAGCGCTCAAAACACATGCCGGGCGGCCCCATTGAAAATGCCTATACTTGTCCGTGCGAGACAAGTATAGGACATGTTCTATCGTTTCTTGCTGAACCGCGGTGCCATGTCAGTGATGAGGACAACAAACCGCTGGTCTACAAAACACAGGCACCAGCAGTGTGAACTCTGCATCACGTGGCGGACCTATTGACTTCATCTTTTGCGGCTTGGAGGCACAAACCCAGAAGCCCACGGAAGAGCTTCTGTGTGTTTCCTTTGGCTTCCCTGTCATGTGAATGTACCCTTGAAAAGAAGAAGGGTCCTGAAAGTGATGAACTGGCCCCACAGAGCCCCGCATCATGTGAACAGAACCAAATAACAGGTGGAATTCCAAACCCTGTGGACAGCTGGTGACCAAGGAGTTAATCCACAGTCAGTCAGCACCCTTTTAGGAGCAAGGGTCCCGATTCCACATTTATGTGGCCTTAGCTCTTGCTCCATTTCAGGGATGCAGAATTCCATCCAAACAACCATGATGTCCTCTCATCGAATTAGTGGGGTAAAACGAAACAATGTATCAAAGCATCCAGAAAAAATCACGACATCAAGGCACCATATAGAGCGGGGGATCCAGCATTCGTGAAGTCTGTAATTTTTCATACTACTGAAGCAAGTCTAAAAAAAGAAAAAGAAAAAAATATATATTAGAAAAAATAATAAATTAACACATTAGCACATGTTCCTCATACACACGGGAGGACCAGACCATACCCAGCATGATTCATATGTTGGTGTAAAGTCCCTATATCACCCTAAATTCTACATTAAGTCAGTTCGGTTTTAACGTCTGTAGTGTATATATCCAGAAAAGCTCTTTCCTCTTTAGAAGGATTGCCCTGTCACCACCTCTCATAGGAAGTAGTATCTGTTCCAAGATTCTGAATCTCAAATCTCTTTCAGTATGTTTTGCCTCCGTAAAATGCTTTGACACTGGAAGATGAAGCTTCTTTTTCCAAATAGAATATCGGTGTTGGTTTAACCGTGTTTTTAAATCCCATGTGGTCTCTCCTACATAGTAGAGGCCACATGGGCACTCCAGCAAATACACCACATAGGTGGAATCACATGTCAAGTATTGTTTAATACAAATTGTTTGTCCTGTTCTGGGGTTCACAAAAGAATTACCACGTAACATTAAAGAGCAATTTACACAATTGAAGCAAGGATAACTACCCACTCTAGAGGAACCGTAGTGGCTACCAAAGGTTTTCTTGGCGCCTACGTCAGACCTGACAAGTCTATCTCCCAAATTTTTATTCCTTCTATATGAACAAAGGGGAGGGACTTGAAATTCCTCTATGTCCGTAAAACTGCTTTTCAGTATATCCCAATGCTTTCTCACTATGGAGGCGATTTTGATACCTCCATAGTCAGAAACAAAGGGAATTCGTGTATTACCCCTGTTAGATCGTACGGAACCTTGTAAAAGAGTTTCTCTGGTAATTACATTGGTTCTTTTCCG
This sequence comes from Rhinella marina, assembly GCA_900303285.1. Taxonomy (NCBI): domain Eukaryota; kingdom Metazoa; phylum Chordata; class Amphibia; order Anura; family Bufonidae; genus Rhinella; species Rhinella marina. Next base: position 36,804 of record ONZH01011082.1, read on the forward strand.
ACAGTTTGAGACCAACCTCTTAGGGTATTTTCTGGCAATAAACTTATGGCCCATTTCATCTAGCCTGGTGGAAAGTAACAATGGGTCTTGCACAATCTTTTTCACCCTAAGCATTTGGCTATATGGGAGAGACCTTACCATAGGTCTAGGGTGTTGACTGTCATACCTAAGCAAGGTGTTTCTATCAGTGCTCTTTACAAATAAATCAGTAGTTAATGAGCCATTAGAAATGTGGACCTTGGTATCAAGGAACTGTATCCAGTCCTTAGAATATACCAAAGTGAATTTCACTCCGCTGTCAATGGTATTAAGATGGGTATGGAACGCCATGAGGTCCTCTGCGGCGCCAGTCCACACCAGGAAGACGTCATGTATGTAACACCACCACCCCAGTACCTGACTGAAGTGGTGGCGCACATAGACGAACATCTCCTCCAGGTGCGACATATAGATATTAGCATAAGTTGGCGCCACATTGGACCACATGGCGGTCCCCCGCTTCTGGAAGAAAAAATCATCCTGGAACAGGAAATAGTTTTTTGTCAGGATAAATTGCAGCAGAGATATAATAAAATCCCTGCAATCGACCGTATAATTTGTACTTAGTAAACATTGTTGAACAGCATTTAAACCCTGTTCATGTCCTATTGACGTATATAAACTAATTACGTCAAAGGAAGCCAAAAGGGAACCATCCGGAATCTTCAAATCTTTGATTTTTAATAAGAAATCATTAGTATCCTTGATATAAGATTTAGCTGAAATAGAAAAGGTCGAAGAAGTTTATCAAGAAAAATGGCTGCATTACTAAACAACGTACCCCTCCCTGATACAATAGGTCGCCCTGGAGGAGCTGTGAGCGACTTATGTATCTTAGGGAGGGTGTATAGAATAGGTGTAACTGGCTTTTCCACATATAAGAAGGAGAACAATTTATTATCAATAATTCCATTTTGTTGTGCTTCCACAAGAATACTTCTTAATTCCCTCAACAAGGTAAATTTAGGGTCCCCACTTATGGGTTCATAAACCTCAATATCCGCTTCCCTGATCAAAGTCCCTAGCAGTCTATATTATTTTTTCTTTCTGTTCTTTCCATGCACTGTCCCTGATACACTAGAATAGATACTTGCTTGTGACTCTGTATACTAAGATCGTTTTCTGTCAGACACTGCATAAACCCATCCCCCTCATTAAAGGGGATCTCCATGAATTAAGAAAATGAAAATACAGTACAGACCAAAAGTTTGGACACACCTTCTCATTCAAAGAGTTTTCTGTATTTTCATGACTAAAAAGTGTGAAACAACTGAAAATATAGTCTTATATTCTAGGTTCTTCAAAGTAGCCACCTTTTGCTTTGATTACTGCTTTACACACTCTTGGCATTCTCTTGATGAGCTTCAAGAGGTAGTCACCTGAAATGGTATTCCAACAGTCTTGAAGGAGTTCCCAGAGATGCTTAGCACTTGTTGGCCCTTTTGCCTTCACTCTGCGGTCCAGCTCACCCCAAACCATCTTGATTGGGTTCAGGTCTGGTGACTGTGGGGGCCAGGTCATCTGGCGTAGCACCCCATCACTATCCTTCTTGGTCAAATAGCCCTTACACAGCCTGGAGGTGTGTTTGGGGTCATTGTCCTGTTGATAAATAAATGATGGTCCAACTAAACGCAAACCGGATGGAATAGCATGCCGCTGCAAGATGCTGTGGTAGCCATGCTGGTTCAGTATGCCTTCAATTTTGAATAAATCCCCAACAGTGTCACCAGCAAAGCACCCCCACACCATCACACCTCCTCCTCCATGCTTCACGGTGGGAACCAGGCATGTAGAGTCCATCCGTTCACCTTTTCTGCGTCGCACAAAGACACGGTGGTTGGAACCAAAGATCTCAAATTTGGACTCATCAGACCAAAGCACAGATTTCCAATGGTCTAATGTCCATTCCTTGTGTTCTTTAGCCCAAACAAGTCTCTTCTGCTTGTTGCCTGTCTTTAGCAGTGGTTTCCTAACAGCTATTTTACCATGAAGGCCTGCTGCACACAGTCTCCTCTTAACAGTTGTTGTAGACAGCAGCTGCTAGAACTCTGTGTGTCATTGACCTGGTCTCTAATCTGAGCTGCTGTTAACCTGCGATTTCTGAGGCTGGTGACTCGGATGAACTTATCCTCCGCAGCAGAGGTCTAACTTTCCTGGGGCAGTCCTCGTGTGAGCCAGTTTCTTTGTAGCGCTTGATGGTTTTTGCAACTGCACTTGGGGACATTTTTAAAGTTTGCCCAATTTTTCGGACTGACTGACCTTCATTTCTTAAAGTAATGATGGCCACTCGTTTTTCTTTACTTAGCTGATTTTTTCTTGCCATAATACAAATTCTAACAGTCTATTCAGTAGGACTATCAGCTGTGTATCCACCTGACTTCTGCCCAACACAACTCATGGTCCCAACACCATTTATAAGGCAAGAAATCCCACTTATTAAACCTGACAGGGCACACCTGTGAAGTGAAAACCATTTCAGGTGACTACCTCTTGAAGCTCATCAAGAGAATGCCAAGAGTGTGCAAAGCAGTAATCAAAGCAAAAGGTGGCTACTTTGAAGAATCTAGAATATAAGACATATTTTCAGTTGTTTCACACTTTTTTGTCAAGTATATAATTCCACATGTGTTAATTCATAGTTTTGATGCCTTCAGTGTGAATCTACAATTTTTATAGTCATGAAAATACAGAAAACTCTTTGAATGAAAAGGTGTGTCCAAACTTTTGGTCTGTACTGTACGTAAATATTACTTTATTATAAATATATTCCCAAATACCTTTCATTAGTTATAATGGCTTGTTTTGTCTAGGAAGCAATGATTAGGAGAAACTAAATGGCCACTGTCCTATTAGTACACAAAACCTGTCCTAATCACACAGCAGGACGTTACTTCACAACACTGAGGTAAAGAGCTGCCTCAAACTCCTCTCTGCTCTGCTTGCCAGGGATTATGACCCTGAATACAGTTTAATATGATATTTAGCTGAATCTTTGTGGGAATGGAGTTGATGAGGAGACATGAAGTACAGAGAGGACGGACAGGACAGACTGTGGTAATGGAGACTGCATACAAGTGCTGTGGCTTACTAGCCATGTAATGAACCTGGTACATTACAAACTTATTTGTTTATCCTACAGCAGGGATGCCCAACCTGCATCCCTCCAGTTGTTGCAAAACTGCAACTCCCAGCATACCTGGACAGCCCACAGCTATCAGCCTACAGCAGAGCATGTTGAGAGTTATAGTTTTACAACAGCTGAAGGGCCGCAGGTTGAGCATTCCTGTCCTTACACAGTAGACATGCTTTACCAAAATATAACTACGGGACATGTAACTTCATGACAAAAACTGAACCTACTATAAATAAGACAATTCAGATTGCAGTTATAATACAGGTTTGTTATATTACTACATGACCAAGTTGTAAAATATTTGGGCAACCTCTTGATGCCATTTAAGACTCTGCACTTCAGTGAGTACTTTACCTTATATTTGTATCCAGAAAAGCCACAATTGATTTGGTACAACTATAAAGTCCAGACCAGGGAGCAGTAACTGCTTATGAATGGACTTTGAATAGGACAAGTTCCCTAGACAGACCATTCTTGTAAATGCCAAGAATGGCATGATGTCATTGTAGGTCACGCTCATTTCGGCCAGTTTTAATATTCATTTCTTGTTATTGTTTAATGTTTTGGCATGCATAAAGTTTTCTGAGCAGTTCTCCTTTGACATTTCATTGAGATTAATCATCCTGGAATGGGTATAACCTTTAAGACAAACCTTGATAGGTGTATGTGGTTTCTTACTCTTTCTTGGGTAAATTAATCTATGTTCCTGTTTTGATATCTCAAGGTCAGAGGTTGTTTAGAGCAAAGATGCTGACATTTTCTCAAAAGCATCAGATTATATTAAGCATTTTCTAATTGTAAAACATATTGTAGAGAAAAATGCCTGTGCTCATCAGGGTTTGCCATCTGTAGGGCAATATGAAGTTTTATCTATTTGGCTCTGAAATCTGCTAGGATACTGCTGTAGTTGGGATAACTTTTAGGCAATGTTGGCAATGCTTTTACCTTTTTAATCTTTTTAGAGATTATCTTTACCAGAAAACTGGTGTAAATGATGATAAATGTTCTGGGTCCACTGGCTCTGCCCCTCTCCCCAGCCCCAACACGCCCATTTATGGAAAGTGGTGAAGGTGGCGTACAAATGCCACTCCCAACAATATCTTGTCTGAAACATTGTGTTTGCAATTTTGTTTCCATCAGAAAACTGGTGCAGGAAGATTATAAATCTCCCCAAAATGTCTAACTGTAACACCAAATTGGTTGCTTTTTCTTAAGGTGGATTTACACATGCCGATCGAGTAAGCAATTATAGGGAAGGAGCTGATCCTTTCTGATAAGTGCCTACAGGGGAGTAGCGAGGGGTGTGCAGCTGGGGCACGCACCCTGGGTGCAGCAACTACTGTGAAGGGTCCACAAGGTGGGCATAACTGCAGTGAGGGGAGTAGTACTGTGTGTTATCACTAAGGGTAAATTTTAGTGGCAAGTTTTCAAGGGGTGGGACAGGCAGTGCTGAATCCTTGCCCCAGTAGCAGGAAAGCCTAGTTATACCTCTGAGTGCCTGACCATTATGGAGATGGAGAGCTGCATTTACATGTATCAATATCTTCCACTGGATGGGGATGAGTAATGACTACTGCTATTGCTCATTTGCATACAGATTCATTGTTTCTGGGCATCAATCTGCTGACCAGAAACAATGATTTAGGTGTTTGCATGAATTATCATTTCACCCAGTGAGCAAACATTTTGCTTGTTTATTGGGTGATCTGTGGCACTTTTTACATGGGTGAGTTACCAGGAATGAACTTCAGGTAAATCTGCTCTTATGCTGAATTAAAAACTTAAACTAGAAGGAGGTTGTGGTGAAGAATAAAATGTTCAGACATCTTGGAACACTTAGGCAACTGTCTTAGTTCACCTGATCAATGAAAATGCACAGAAAGATGGAAAAAAACACATCCTGCTACCTACTTAATGCACAATTTTCTCTCTGTATATCAATTTTTGATATGTTACTCCCTTAGTCCCATCACTATGTATTGAATCAAAGTGGTTCTCTGGAAATATAACAAGCTGCCCTCACCTTTTATATAATGAAGGGGACGTGCTTGCAGAAGTGCACTGGCCCCTTTGAAGTGCTGTTCGGTGCTGTTCAGACCACCACCAGTGAGGGGCATAGCTATAGGGGGTGCAGAGGTAGCAGTCGCTACCAGGCCGAGGAGCTTCAGGGGGCCCAAAGTCCCTTGTACCACATAAGAAGGCACTGGTATTATAGAAAGTGCATGCTGGTAAAGTTATACCTCTGGCTAGAGGGAACGGGTTAGGTCAAGAATTTGGCATGGGGGGGCTGTTTTAATTTTTGCCTCAGGCAGCATGAAGGTTATGTGCTCCCTGACCCTTGCCACACAGCACTGAGGGAAGGGGACCCAAGTTGAACTTTTGGACCAGGGCCCATGAGCCTTTAGCTACGCCCTGCCACCAGTCATCATTTATGGCCTATCACCCAGAGAACTCCTATACTCACAACTACATTACAACCCAGATACACTATGGGACTATATAATTGATGCTTGTAAGTTTTGATCACCTTGCTTTTACTAATAAATGGAATCAGTGGTTAGATGGCTTTAGAGTGCCCGATATCTTCCTTAGTCTCATAGCAAAGTCATGGCCTACATGTACAGCCAGTACGCCACTGCTACAAGGGTCTTTTGTGTGGAATATGATATTTCATACTATATTGCTTTGGTGGTGAGTATGATGACACAGAGATGTCAAGTATGGGAGAAACTGGTCTTTCCGTGCATATTCAACATAATTTGTAAAAATACATTTTTCAAGAAATTTGGTCATAATTATATGATCATGGCAAGACAAAAAAAGCTAGTTATCTACACAGCTTAATGTAAAATATAATTAGATTTGAACTCTCAGCTTTGCACAATAGGTCATCCCCGACAGTACCATCTTCCGACTATGAACAAATAACTTTATTCACTCCATCCCCAAACCAATCTGACATAAAACGAGAAAAATGTATTAGTTTTTTTTTAAGTTGGAAAAGATTATAGAAGAAGTCCGACATTCACAGTGCAAATATATCCTCAACTGTCTTCCCAATTATCAGCAAAAAGATCTACTGCTCACAAAAAGGAAGATAAACAGGATTATTATGCCTAAATCCCATACTAATACTTTTTTCAGACAGAGTTATTACACAATTCTTCCATTTCAATCAAATGAGAAGCCATTTCATAGTTGTTCTTGTCAGCGTTTACTGATGCTAGTGGCCTAACTCACTAAAATTAAAGATCATAAAGGCTCCAAGCACCGCACCATGGGTATAATAATAAGCAGGTTCTAAAGTCAGGTCACATAGGGATGCACAAAAAGAGGAAAAAGGATTATAAAAAATGATCGAACCACCTATAAATATGTGTTGTCTGAAAGAAAGTAAAAGCGTGCCCAACAGCCAGCATGTTTCAATTTAAGTAATTCCTTACAGGTCTTTCATTTTGTTTCATTTCCCTAAAGCTTTTCCCTTGTAAAAAGCCTTAAAGTGGCTGAATGATGTATTTTGAGCTTTTATCATGGAATAGCATTAACCGGTAATGCTGTTAATAAATCAAATGCTACGAAGTATTTATGTTACATACATGTCATACTGAATGTCATTCACAATGTGATATGTACAGTACCCTTCGCTTACATATTTACTGACACTGAAGGGTGTAATGAAGTACTGTAAAAGCTTTATAATACTGTATGTACAACTAATATAAATAATGGGGGAGATTTATCAGAACTGGCTTAGTTACCAATCAGATTCCATTTTTCATTTTCCAGAGGAACTGTGGAAAATGAAAGGTGTAGTCTGATTGATTGCTATAGGCAACTAAGCCAATCTTACTTTACACCAGTTTGACAAATCTCCCCCAATTTTTATATTTGTAAGGCATTTTACCTTTGTGATGAAATTTCTTGAAAAGATTCTGCGGCCAATTTTTGGGGCTAAATATGCAAAATACAAACACCGGTTATATCTAGGGTTGCCACCGGCCAGTATCTCACCGGCAAGGCCAGTATTTTAGTGGCACTGCTGGTGCCAGTAATTTTGTTCTACCCACAATATTAATTGCCTTTCTACAAGGACTGGACTCCATTGTGGAGCACTCATTAGTACAGCCTTTAAGTTAAGAAAAACAAAACAAAAACTCAACTATTCCATTTGCTTGCACTGTGGGGAACACTCACTGCTGACTGGATGTGCAGTACAGGACCTGTGAACAAGCAAATGGAGGATGCTAATGGGGCCATTATTATTACCAGGGGCACTAATGGGCATTAATATTGGGGGCATTAGTATTACTGGAGGTCACTAATGGGGGCATTAATATTATTGGAGGCACTAATGGGGTCATTATGGGCACTAATGGGAGCATTACTATTACTGGGGGCATTATTAATTCTGAGGGGCGCTAATGTGGGCATTATTAACGTTGGGGGGCACTAATGGGGGATTATTAATTCTGGGCGGCACTAATGGGGCATTAATTTTATTGGGAGCCACAGTATGACATGGACTTAACTCCCCATTAACAGCCATTTGGGGTGTGGCTTAATTTGGCTGGTAGTTTTTGTTAGGAAAGGTGCCAACCCTTGTTATATCCCCTAACAAGCTATTTCCCCTTCTTTTTTTTTTTTACACAGGCAAAGCATCATACATTTTTAAGGCTGTGCTTGGTACTGCAGTACTGCAGCTCAGTCACATCCTCTTGAATGAGACTGAGCTGCAGTGAGCTTCAGTACCAAGCACAGCCACAATCCTTGCATACAGTGCTGCGCCTGTGGAAACAATGAAGACAGGGGCAGATTGGCCATAGACCTTACAGGGAAAATGCCCGGTGGCCCAATGCCCAGGGGGCCAACTGAGCGCTCCTCACGGTCGACCAGTGGAAGTTTTTGGGGATGTACTTTGTGCTGCTGAGTAGAGTTGCACCGGGTATTGAACTTTAAAATCGAACTTTCGATACCCAATATTTACTTTTACTCCCGGATCGATCCAATACTGGGATTTGCTATTTTCCAATACTAGGCTGCGCTACTGTGCAGTGGAGAAGGAAAGAATCCCTCCCCACTGTGAAGCGGCTGCCACTGACCACCAATGAAAAGATAGCAGTGAAGAGGGGGGGAGGGCTGAATATAATTTACCCCTTTAATACAAATGTAAGCAAGGGTGCCGGTCGTATGACAAAGCCAGCACCCGGCCTCAATGACAGGGCACAGCGATCCCGTGAACCCTGTCAATTAACCCCTCAGGTCCCGCACCTGAGGGTTTAATTGACACGGTATGGTGAGATCCATGTCATTGAGGCTGCGTACCTGCTGTGTGATATGACTTGCACCCACCACTTACATTTATATTTACGGGTTAATTATATTCCTTGGTGGCGCAGTGCGCCCTCCCCCACCCCAGTATTATGATCATTGGTGGTGCAGTGCCCCCCCAGTATTATATTCATTGGTGGCCTAGTGGCCACAGGATCCCCTCCCCTACAACTCAGTATTCTCATTGGTGGCAGTGGCAGCTTCCGATTGGAGCCCCAGCAGTGAAATTGCGGGGCTCCAATCGGTTACCATGGCAGCCAGGACGCTACTGAAACCATCCATGGCTGCCATGGTAAGCTCCATGCTGCTGTGTGCACAAATGCAGCAGGGACAGTGTAAAGCCCTATTCACCATATTAGGTTGGATAGGACAAGGGTTCTAGTTTTTAAGTAAAATGTAAAAAAAAGGTTTAAAAAACCACCAAAATATTAAAAGTTTAAATCACCCCCTTTCCCAAGTTTACATATAAATATATAAACAATAATTAAAAAAAAAACATTACGTATCACCACTAGAGTTGATATTACATGATAGATTCTGTTCTCACGGAATAAATAACGTAATTCAATGCCGGCATGCAAAATGGAATGTCTTTAGAGGCATTCTGTTTTGCATGCCATCATAATAAAAGTATATGGCCAGCGGAACGGAACCCTCAGAGCTGGCCATACACTTGTATTATGCAGCATGCCTGCATTGAATTACGTGATGGATTCAGTAAGAATGGAATCCATTATGTAATTCACTTAAACCCCGAACCCAAACTCAAACCTGTCAAAAGGCAGGTTCGCTCAACTCTAATCTCCATGCTAGAAAAAGTCTGAACTATTAAAATACTAAAAAAATATCTCCTATGGGATGAACGCCGTAACAGGAAAAAAAAAAAAAATTACATGTTAGGACTGCTCTGGTGTGGGTCTGACTCCCAGCACCCCTCCTAACAATTAACTGGGGGGCCGAGTGCTATGTCCTCCACACAGGATGCCAGACACATATCGGTACATTGTATAATGGCTGTGCTTGGTATTACAGCTGAGGCCAATCCAGCTGAATAAGACTAAGCTGTGCCTAGGCCATGTAACCAACAAATGTGACGTCACTGGCCTATGGAGAGGCTCAACGAAGTGCAGTGACCTCTTCAAACAGCTGATTGGGGGGTGCCTAGAATCAGACGCCTCCACCCCAATCTGCTTTTTATGATCTATCCTGTGAATAAGTCATCAATATTTCACTTCCAACAAACCCCTTTAAAGGGTAGTTTCAACTAGGACTCAGCTGTTACTGGACCTCCCTTAGAGATGTATGGAGCAGCATAGAGTTCAGCCATGGCTCCATACAACTCCTCTTTACATCTGACTTGGTGTCATGGAATGAATGAGGTCCCTTGCTCAAGTCATCATGGAGATCCCAGCAGTCATGCCCACCTTTTCTGTGAATGCACAATAAGTGTTTATGGCTGGGGTAAGTCTTAATGCAGAGTGTACAAATAAAAATGACCCTTGTCATGTTTAAAGTTGGCATAATAACATTTATTTAGCCCTGTTGACTTTTCATCTCAATCACATGAACTGTGCTTTGAAGCCCTCATGCTTGCTGCTTGAAGTAAGACATTTCAGAGATGCAGTATCAGAATACAGTAAGCTTATTAGTTCCAAAAAATATAAATACTGAGGAAAATGCGCCATTTGGGAATTATCACTGACTTCATAAGCTGATATTTTAGAGTTTGCAGAAGTCATTCTTTCCTAAATGTAACAACCTTAATAACCTAGCAGCGCAATGCCAGCAAATTCCTAACAGTTCTATGAGGAAAGTTCAATTAAATGTCTCCATAGCCATGGGTCTGAGCCAACTGGGGCACTTCATAAAATAAAAGTGTCTCTATCCCAGCACTCTCCCTCAAATTGGGATAGAATTAGACCCGCATCAGTCAGCAACAAAAATGAAGCATCAGGATCCTGGCAGTCTGTGTAGAAGCACAGATGGCTAATTCTGGCAATGGAAAATAGTTTTCTAAATGTTTATCTGCAAAAATAGAAACACCTCAACGATATTGTGAGGCTGATGCCATTGATTAATTTGAAGACCATACTCACACAACTAGTTACTTTTGAGCCCTGGGCAAGCTTCTACTTAGCTCCCATTAGATTTAGAGTTAAACTGTATAGCTTTACATTTATGAAGTGAAATTAGACACACCATCAACAGTGCTGTATTTGCTAAAAGTTTGTCTGGCCAGTAACTCTTTTTGTAAAGGGTTTGAATGGCATGACAGATCAAAATAAAGGATACACCTCACCAGTGCAATGCAGCCCCTGTTCAGAGACTTAATGGGTCCCCTGTGGCCTCTGCTTATAGGTCCCTCTCGACATGCCAGAAACTCCAACTCATCCAATCAATGGCTAAGGAGGACTGAGAGAGACCAGAAAGCAGACATCATTAAGGACCTGGTAACTGCCCAAATGGCAGCCACATGAAATATGTATCACTGTTTTTGTTTATTTTACTGTATGTCATTCTGTCCATTTATAAGAAACTAGCTGAAGGACCCGGCTTCGCCCAGGTATATTTAATTTATCTCATTTACTGTTTGTGTGTGTGTGTCATTAAAAGATATTGAGAGTGACCTCTACAGTGCCCGCCCCTTTAACAGTGACCTCTACAGCGGTCCGCCCCTTTAACAGTGACCTCTACAACAGCCTGCCCCTTTAACAGTGACCTCTACAGCAGCCCGCCCCTTTAACAGTGATCGCTACAGCAGCCCGCCCCTGTAATAGTGACCTCTACAGCAGCCCACCCCTTTAGCAGTGACCTCTACAGCAGCCCGTCCCTTTAACAGTGACCTCTACAGCAGCCCGCCCCTTTAACAGTGACCTCGACAGCGGCCCACCCCTTTAACAGTAACCTCTACAGCAGCCCGTCCCTTTAACAGTGACCTTTACAGCAGCCCGCCCCTTTAACAGTGACCTCTACAGCTTTCCGCCCCTTTAACAGTGACCTCTACAGTGGCACGCCCCTTTAACAGTGACCTCTACAGCGGCCCGCCCCTTTAACAGTGACCTCTACAGCGGCCCACCCCTTTAACAGTGACCTTTACAGCAGCCCGCCCCTTGAACAGTGACCTCTACAGCTTTCCGCCCCTTTAACAGTGACCTCTACAGTGGCACGCCCCTTTAACAGTGACCTCTACAGCGGCCCGCCCCTTTAACAGTGACCTCTACAGCGGCCCACCCCTTTAACAGTGACCGCTACAGCAGCCCGCCCCTTGAACAGTGACCTCTACAGCAGCCCGCCCCTTTAACAGTGACCTCTACAGCAGCCCGTCCCTTTAACAGTGACCTTTACAGCAGGCCGCCCCTTTAACAGTGACCTCTACAGCAGCCCGCCCCTTTAACAGTGACCTCTACAGCTGCCTGCCCCTTTAACAGTGACCTCTACAGCAGCCCGCCCCTTTAACAGTGACCTCTACAGCAGCCCGCCCCTTTAACAGTGACCTCTATAGCAGCCCGCCCCTTTAACGGTGACCTCCACAGCAGCTAGAGTGGCCACTGTCTTCACCCCAGAAAGCCAGACCTCACCGGCCATTCCGGCAAACGTGAAACAGCGCCCCCAGTTCCCATGAAGACACACCACTAAACATGAGGCCACGCCCCCTGGCTCTGTGAAGACACGGAGGAGAAGCTGTCTGAGTGTGAGCTACTGAAAGGGTGGACATCCCTGTGTCTGTCCAGGCACTGCGTCGGACAGAGAACAGGTAGCCAAAAAACTGGACTGTCCAGCCTCAAGCCGGACATCTGGCCACCCTAACATCAGCCTGCCCCTAGAGTGGCCAGAGGTCTTGTTTTAGGCTGGACAGTCTGGCTTTTAGACTCCCTGTCCTCTGTCATGCACAGGGCCTGGATGGAAACAGGGATGTCCTTTTGAACAGCTCACTCTCAGCAGCAGCACTGCGCATTCTGAGCAATGAGCTGCAGGGAGAAATTCACCCTCCCCCCACCCCTGCAGCTGAAAGAAGGTGATTTTTACCTATATTTTTAATCCCGGTCAAATGCGGCATGGAAGGGGCGTGGCCTGACTGAGTAAGGCCACTGGGGGTGGGGCTTTTAAGTCCTTCTTTTGATGTTGGCCTGAATTACAGGTCGATGCCATAGTAATTTAGGAGGAAGGTGGGTAGCAGTGGAAGAATACATCTTTTTTTACTACTGAACAGTAAGTATGTGAAATTTACATTATATTAGGTAATGATTGATGATGAATTAGTCTAAAACATAAGTTATATTTATGGTAACCGAAATACCCCTTTACCATTGTCGTCCACAGTGCTCTGCCTCTTTAATGCAGACCTACAGCAGTAAACTGGCTAGGTTGTCATAGAAACCTGGTGTGTGGAGACTGCCTGTAAGCTTCTATTGGCTGATAAGGGTCATGTGACCAGGCTACTATTGGCTAATGCATTTTTTGGGAATATCTCAGGAACGGTACGTCCTGGAGAGCTGAAAACTTTTCTAAAACCTTCCCGGACACCTGATGTACGTGTGCCAAATTTTGTGATTGTAGCTGCAGCGGTGCGGATTCCTTTAGCAGACATACATACACACACACACACACACACACACTAAGCTTTATATATTAGATGATTGCATTACGAGCAATTATTATTATATGATATCATCATATAACACAAAAACTTACATGTTCTTCTTAACAGACAACAGTGGTGGAGCCAGCAGGGTAGCAACCCTGGTCCCATTTACATGGTGGGGTACACTCACTGTGAAACACTATATTTATTTGCCAACTAGTACTGTTAATTCTGCTTTGTAATAGAATTTGCCGAATATTTACCTAAATATGGCAAGCACCATGCCTCACTACACCATGAGGTCCATCCCTGCACCTCAACATGCTGTAAAACTTCATGCAGAACCCATGCCCCAGGGAAGGCTGCGGATGTAGACCCCAGGAGTGGTAGCCATAAGGCATAATCAGTATATATTATTAAGGAATTGCTGTGACTACATATACTTCTGTAAAAGGATAGGGTTCTGGGACCCACACCTATCTCTAGAATGGAGCTAGGCAAAGTGAAAAAAATGCACCAGGTCATCAGTATCTAATCGGCAGAGGTTTGACTCCCAGCATCCCCATAATCAGCTGTTTGAAGAGGCTGTGGTGCTTCAGTGAGTTTCGGCCATCGCACAGCTTACCAAGCACAGCAGCGTCCATTGGATAGCAGCTGTGCTTGGCATTGCTGCTCAGACCCATTCCCCACTTGAATGGGACTGAGCTGCTCCTAGGCCAAGTAACCGATGAATGTGACGTCACCGGGAAAAGGTCCCTGCGCTCACCGGTGCTGTCATTTCTTCATACAGCTGATTGGTGGGGGTGCTGGAAGCCTGACCCTCACCATTCAGTTACTGATGACCTATCCTAAGGATAGGTTATCAGTTTTAAACAGTCAGAAAACACCTATAAGGTCAAATTTCTCTTATAGATGGTTGTACAGTTTTCCAAGACAGAAGAGTCTTTCTTCTTTACAACCAAACTATTAATATAAACAAGCCGAGCAAATAAATACTTTATCTCGGAGGCTTGCTCTTTCTCTCACAATCATTCTATTAAATGCCAGCCTGGAATACAAGATTGGATATGCTTTGAATGATTTAAATATTGCCATTAAAATTTCAGGACTGGTTATTTTTAGACACAAAAGGCAAAACATTTTCTGTACCTTGTGTATTGATAGTTAATTTGAAAATGGTAATAATTTTATCACAATATATAACTATTAATAATTTTATGAATTTCACCATTAAGTATCTAAGCTACATTGGAAAAATAAGGAAAGGGAGTTTTAAATTAGAGGTTTACTTTGATTTTAGCTATCACTAGCCTATATAGACTATAAATAAAAAATACTACACATATATGAAATGAAATCTGACAGCCATCCAAGTAGCTTAAATTATTTATCTAGAGAAGATGCTTACTCAAACCAGCCAAGCAGCGGTAACCAAACAAGCTCATTGAAGACAAAGTCAATGTCAGGAAAATGGATGTCATGAGAGCATGGCAGCACAGCAGAGCAGATACTTTATTAAGTGGTTTACAGAGCTTGACATGTTACCCAGTGAATTGTTTAAATCTTTAGTACAGGCATGTATGGTCAGATCCTGTAACCCTCCGAACAAATAACAGTAAGAATGGCTTGAAGATAAACATTACCCTCTATATCTGCTGAAATCTTCGAGCACAGGTCTCCAATATTTTTTTAGCTTTAGAAATCTAAGTAGTTTCTGTTGGGTGACTGGCGGAAAATGTATTTTTTCATTTCCTTCTGTTGGCCCAACATCCTAATTAGAGATGAGCGAAGCGATTCGTTGATTCGTATCGAATCTTGGGATTTTTCAGCTGCAAAGCGAATCCGAATATTAGGTGATTCGCTTCGCTTTTGTACGCATCGCTACGTAGTTTGTCCGCTAAATTATACGCTATTCTATGTATAATTTAATTACTCTATACGCTGTTGCGCAGACTCCTCCCTGGTAGTTACTTTACACGCTGTTGCGTACGAATTCTATTCAGCGATGCAGACTCCTCCCTGGTAGTTCCGCCCACTTCTCCTGCGTGCGAGGAAGATGTGGCAAGTCAGCAGAGTAAGATGGCGGCGAGATAGCGAGGTCCTGACTGGTGAAGCATGTTGTGGGCAGACGACCCCTATGAGGAGAAGGAACCGGAGGAGATCTATCTCTCACAGCTCAACAGGAAATCGGATGAGGTGCCTGCTGAGGTGGTGACTCCACTGGCTGACAAGGCGGAGGCGGCAGGAGTTCCTGCTCCGCCGTGCAAGGACTACTCCTTACGCCAGAATTTGATGGTCCCTGAGGCTGTCACCCGGAACGCCCAGACCCTCTGGGAATGTAAAAAGCTGGTAGAGGAGTGGGTGGTGCAGGTTTTGGAGCACCCACGGTCCGGTGACCCTAAGCTGGAGCGCCGAAGGGGAACCGTTATTTGGTTCAATGTGGAGCGGGGAGTCGGTTTCATCGGCGATGAGGAGACGGCGGAGGAATTATATGTTAACCGCTGTTCGGTTAAGCGGCTGTATCTTCCGCCCGTACGCCACAATCTCCAAGCAGGGGACTACGTGGAGTATACCCCCATGAAGAGCCTCCAAGGCCCCTTTGCTACTGGGGTGAAAATCTTAAAGCGACCACCTACTCCTGCAGCGCCCCCTGAAGACTGGAGTGAGGAGGCCCAGGCTGCAGAAGAGGCTTGTGACCTTGAGACCTTGAGATTTGAAGAGAAATCCCAAGGTCAGGATCAGCCGGAACCCCTGATTCCTGATTTGCCGCCACTGCCACCGATACCACTGATCCTTCATGTGGGACAGATGACCACGAACACTTTCGTGTACCATCCCACTGTGGTACAGTACCACTACCAACTGCCATGCCCATGGCAGTTGCGGGCCACACAGTCCGCCGCTCATGGAAGACTGTTACCGTTACCATTACCGTTACAGCTGGAGATTCTGTCACCTGGTATGCCGGCAGGAGGATCTGGCCACTACAGAGTGATGGACAGGGCCAAAGTTACCACTGCCTTTGCCAGTGTGACAGCCCAGTCACCAAAAAGACCATGCTTGAGAGGTTGGCGGGGGTCTGCTGCCGCAGCCAGGGCCGCTTTCATGATGAGGCAGGAGCGCCCCCTCTCATGTCCTTTAGCTCCAGCAGCAGTGAGGAGGACCTGCTGGCCTTTAAGTAATTCCAGCAGTTTTTATGGGAGCCACAACTTATCCTGAAGGGTGGGCACTAGTTGGCCCTTGTTTTTAGTTTTGTTGCCCCGCGTTTGTCCTCACCCAGATGGCCATGGATTGTTAGGACTCCCCCCATCAAAAAAAAGTTTTTTTATCCAAGTTGCGCATACGTGCGCCTCATCCCTTTTTTCCCCCTTTTCAGGTTATTTGGGGAGCCCCTCGAAAGAGGGTTTTTTAAAGGGAACCTTTGCTGCTATTTTTTTACCCATTTGGATTACAATTTTGCCTATGTGGATTACAAATTGCGACTGAGTTTGGGACTCTGCTCCAGTTCTATGACAAGCGTCAGAAGAAAAGAGACTTAAACATGTCCGTGAGCATACTAGGTAGGTGATATTTAAAATGTTTATATTATACTTATAATAATGTATTTGCACTATTTACCATATATGTTTCTCAAATATTCGCTCTGCCTCTGAGGAGTGCACGCCGCGGCCTCTCCTCGTACGTGCCTGCGTATTACGTAATCTCTTAGACAATAGTACGCTGAGATTCGTAAGCTATGTGTATGCTCATGCGTACGTCTTCTAAGAAGTTGTGTACATTTTGTAAATGAACGATCGTTATTAGTGAGCGAATGTTCGCTAATAGCACATAATAACGTATATTTTGCACGCAAATACAACGAATCTATTCGTCGAATACACGAATTGTAGGAAAAGTTCGGCAAATGTTTGGCGAATAATTTTTTCAATGATTCGCTCATCTCTAATCCTAATCTAATGTGAAGGAAGGGATGTGGTGGCACAATGAAGGGAGAATAGATGTTTATCACTAATGGAGGTCCATAGGCAGGGAATGGACATGTCCTTGTGTAAGATGATGGACTCCAGGGTAAAGATTTGCATTGTTTGATTTGCATTTTATATTGTATTACCATTTGCTGATGCAGGTCACATGTGTGCCTTTAAAGAGGACCTGTCAGCACAAAATGCAATGGAATCTCCAGGCAACATGTTACACTGTAGCAGGAGCTGAGCAGATTGTGATATATATTTTTGTGAAAAAAGATTCAGTAAAATTTTAACTTCTACATTTACATCTCTGCTTTTTCTAACTTAAGACCACCCCATGAATAGCTCTCGGGGGAGGTGTTACCAGTGACTGACAACTATCTATCTATGAATCACTGATAATACCTCCCTATGTAATATGCGCTGTTAAAGGGAGTCAGGTAAATTTCAGTAATATAAATACCAGCAAAAGTACTTTTAATCCTATGAATAACGACTCCCAAATGGCCCACTGGGCAGGCTTTCCTTTTAGAAGTGCCCAATCCCGCCACCTTTCCCCATTGTCTACTCCACCCCTAACCTCCCAAGACATCTTCCCCTCTCCCCTGACGTCACGGGGAGATGCAGACAGCAGGGAAGGAAAGCAGGTTGGGCACTTTGAAAAGGAAAGCCCACCCATAAAAGTGCTTGGACATGGAGTAAACACCCAGACGACATGAAGGTACGGTTATAATGCTTTTACAATGCTCTTAGGGCGATTGCTGGTGATTATATTAGTGAAATTTACATGACTGACTCCCTTTAATGGATACTAGAGTTCTGGAGATAGGACATTGATTCAGGGATTTATTCTGACCTCCATATTTAAAGTGTGAAAGGGATTTTTTCCCCCTCTTATACAGAGGAATTGACACTGATCTCAGAGGTTTTTGCCCTCCTCTGGATTGACAAAGTAGAATTACAGTATAGGTTGGGCTAGATGCAACAATGTCTTTTTTCAACCTAATCCACTATGTATGTAACTAGAGATGAGCGAGTAGTGTTCGATCGAGCCGGTATTCGATCGAATACTACGCTATTCGGCATACTCGATTTCGATCGAGTATAACGGCGATGGCGCACTTAGAATTAGTTTCCCCTCCCACCTTCCCTGGCGCTCTTTTTCCACCAATCACCATGCAGGGGGGGTATGACAGGCCCGCGGAGCACGCTGGCAGCGCGAAAACGGCGTCTACATGGATTGGCTGGAAAAACCACGTGACCTCGAATATTAATAACTCAGGTCTTCCTGCTCGTTCGCATATGCTGCGTGAACTTAGTCAGGGACAGAGGCTGGAGAAGGGAGAGATAGGTTTTAGCTGTTGGACAGGCAGGAGCGTGATTAAAAGCCCTTATCAGGGCTACTATAGTGCAGTACAGTGATAGCTTTACTACTATATACACTCTGCAGAGAACGGCTGCTGTATTCAGGGATAGCTGCTGGAGTAGGGACAGAGAGAGGCATTAGTGGTGTATTAGGTGCTCTGCTACATACCAAACTATATTTGGCACTACTGTTCTGTGTTCTTTTTGGCTGCAAAACCCTGTTATATACCTAGTGTGTATATGCACCATCTGATCTTCTGGCAGTATACGGCTGTGTACATTTTTTTTTTTTTAAATACAGTTTCTTTGGCTCTAGTGTTCTGGGTTCTGTGTGCCTGCAATACCCTTTTTGTATGCCAGGTGTAAATACCCACCGTCTGACCTGTTAGTACACGGCTGTGTACTCAGACATATTAAAAAAAAAGTCCTGTTATTTGGCACCTGTATTGTGCGTTCTGCGTGCCTGCAAAACTCTTTTATATACGCGCTGTTAATACCCACCGTCTGACCTGTTAGTACACGGCTGTGTAATCAGACATATTTAAAAAAAAGGCCTTTTATTTGGCACCTGTATTGTGCGTTCTGCGTGCCTGCAAAACTCTTTTATATACGTGGTGTTAATACACACCATCTGACCTTGAAGTACACGGCTGTGTACCTAGAAATATTAAAAAAAAGTCCTTTTATTTGGCACCTGTACTGTGCGTTCTGCGTGCCTGCAAAACTCTTTTATATACGTGCTGTTAATACCCACCATCTGACCTGTTAGTACACGGCTGTGTAATCAGACATATTTAAAAAAAAGTCCTTTTATTTGGCACCTGTACTGTGCGTTCTGCGTGCCTGCAAAACTCTTTTATATACGTGGTGTTAATACACACCATCTGACCTGGTAGTATACGGCTGTGTAGGCCAAATATTGTAACCAAAAAAAAAAATGCGGAGGGCTAGCGGAATCGGACGTGGACGAGGACGGGGGCGCGGAAATGCTGTTGGGGGCCTTGTTGAAGCCAGTGGGGATACAATGCGTGCTGGTGAGGGGCAGCCAGGATTCCGCTCATCCAGAATCCCTGCCTTTATGGGAAAGTTAAGCAGGGGGCGGGTTACACCGCTGTTGAGGCCTGAGCAGTGTGAACAGGTGGTGCAATGGATAGCCGATAGCGCTTCCACACAGTTGTCCACCAGCCAGTCATCCACACAGTCTCACTCTGACCCTCCTTCCTCCACACCTGGCCAACAGAGTCAACCCACCCTTGACCCCTCCCAGGAGCTCTTTTCGGGTCCTTTTTCAGATGTGCCGGAAGAATCCCTGGAGCTACCAGAGGAATTTGTTTGTAGTGATGCCCAACCACTTGAGTATTCGCCATCTCCTGCTGATGTGGACCCTGAACCAGCATCTGTTATCATGAGCGATGATGATGATGAGACGCAGTTGCCATCAAGGGAGGCTGTTGGAATGTCCAGTGGGCAGGAGGAGGAGCAGAGTGAGGAAGTGGAAGAGGAGGTGGTGGATGACGAAATGACCGACCCCACTTGGCCAGGGGTGATGTCCAGCGGGGAAAGCAGTGGAGAGGTGGTGGTCTGCGCAGCACCGAAAAAGGCAGCAAGAGGCAGAGGGATGTCCAGAGGCAGAGGGATGTCCACAGGCAGAGGGATGTCCACAGGCAGAGGACAGTCCAGACAGAGAAGTGAGGCCACAGCCAGCAGGGCCGAAGCTGTTCCAGGCAGCAGGCAGTCGCGCGATGCTCCCCCATCGAGGCCTCGTACTTCTGTGGTGTGGAGATTTTTTAATGTTTGTGCGGATGAAAAACTGAGCACGGTTTGCACACTCTGCCACTCAAAACTGAGTAGGGGCTCTGAGAAGAGCAATATGACCACCTCAGGCATGCGGCGTCACTTGGAAGTCAAGCACTGGGCTGAGTGGGAGAGAGCAAACGCAATACAACCTGCGCCAGGTCTTCCTGCCACTGCCTCTTCCCCTTTGTTGTGTGCTGCCACTGCGGTCCAGACCTCCAGCCAGGACACCTCCACATCTGCCTCTGCCTCGACTACTTTGGGGCCTTCTCCTGCTGCCTCCCCTTCCCCCGCATCTTTGCCTGCACCTTCACACTCCTCGTCCCATCAACTGTCCATCTCGCAGGCGTTCGACCGCAGGCGGAAGTACGCCTCGAGTCACCCCCAAGCCCAAGCCTTAAACTGCCACATCTCCAAACTGCTGGCCCTGGAGATGTTGCCGTTTAGGCTTGTGGAGACGCAGGCCTTCCGCGACCTGATGGCGGCTGCCGCACTTCGCTATTCCGTCCCCAGCCGCCACTACTTTTCCCGGAGTGCCGTCCCCGCCCTGCACCAGCACGTGTCGCGTAACATCAGGCGGGCCCTGAGGTACGCAGTCAGCGCAAAGGTCCACTTGACCACCGACTCGTGGACAAGCGCTTGCGGCCAGGGACGATACATCTCTTTGACGGCACACTGGGTGAATGTTGTGGAAGCGGGGACGGGGTCGCAAAGAGAGACGGCCTACCTACCACCCCCGCCCAAGATTGCCAGCAGGGGTTCTGATAAACCCCCCCCTCCTCCTCCTCCTCCTCCTCCTCTGCCTTAACATCGCCCTCAGCCGCTAGCTAGAAGCGTTGCAGCACTGGCGCGGGGAGACGTCAGCAGGCGGTGCTTAAGCTCATCAGCTTGGGCGACAGGAAGCACAGCGCCCCAGAGGTGAGGGACGCCATATTGCAGCAGACGGAGATGTGGCTGTCGCCGCTGCAGCTAGGACCAGGCATGGTCGTGTGCGATAACGGTCGTAACCTGGTGGCGGCTCTGGAGCTTGCCGAACTCAATCACGTACCATGCCTGGCCCACGTTTTTAATCTGGTAGTCCAAAAATTTCTAAAGACTTACCCCAACCTGGCAGAGCTACTGGTGAAAGTGCGGCGCTTGTGCGCTCACTTTCGGAAGTCAACTGTAGCTGCTGCTAGCTTAAAAAAAACTCCAGCAACGCCTCCATTTGCCTGAACATCGGCTGTTGTGCGACCTGCCGACTCGCTGGAATTCCACCTATTCCATGTTGGCCAGGGTGTGTGAGCAGCAGAGAGCATTGATGGAGTACCAGATTATGAATCCACGCGTGCCTCCAACTCAGCTCCCTCAGTTTGCCAACCACGAGTGGCCATGGATGGCAGACATATGCGATGTACTGCGTATCTTTGAGGAGTCCACCAAGAAGGTCAGCAGCGAGGACGCTATAGTGAGCGTAACCATCCCGCTCCTATGCGTCCTTAAAGAATCGCTCATCGCAATAAGGGAGAACGCATTGCACGCAGAGGAGACGGGGGTAGGAGGAGACGCAACGGAGCTACACAGTCAGACCACACTTTTGTCTGCTTCTCGGTGGCAGTTGCAGGAGGAGGAGGAGGATGAGGAGGAGGAGGACGACGTGGAGGTGGCTGTGGAAGAGGAGGAGGATGCTGGCGGCGAGGGTAGCAGTCAGGCTGTGTGCGTCCCATTGGTTCAGCGCGGATGGGGCGGAGAGGAGGCGGAAGAGGAAGAGGAGGAAATGGCAAGTGATCCTTCTGGTGGGGGCAGTGACGTCATGCCTATTAAGAGTCTGGCACACATGGCTGACTTCATGCTGGGCTGCTTTTCCCGGGACACACGTGTTGTCCGGATAGTGGAGAACAAACTGTACTGGGTCTTCGCACTCCTGGACCCCCGGTATAAAGATAACGTCTCCTCTTTTATTCCGGTAGAGGAGAGGACGAATCGATTGCTGGAATACCAGAGGGAACTCGTGCAGAACATGATGGAGATTTTCCCACCCACCATCGCTGGCGGCAGAGAGGAGAGGGTCTCCCAGAGTCCCACAACATCGATCAGGCCCACAGCCACCAGGGGAACACTCTCCAAGGTGTGGGACACGTTCATGGCACCCCCTCGTGCAACTTCCATCACTGCGGGGCCCGCTATCAGCAGGAGGGACAATTATCGGCGGATGTTGCGGGAGTACCTGGCAGACCGTACCCCTGTCCTCCCCGATCCCTCGGCGTCCTACACTTACTGGGTCTCCAAGTTGGACACGTGGCTGGAACTGTCCCTGTACGCCTTGGAGGTGCTTGCCTGCCCTGCCGCCAGCGTGCTATCAGAAAGGGTGTTCAGCGCAGCCGGGGGCATTATAACCGATAAGCGCAGCCGCCTGTCAACCGACAGTGCCGACAGGCTGACGCTAATCAAAATGAACAGCAAGTGGATTGACCCGGACTTTGCTTCTCCAACAGTGGAAAGCAGCCAAAAGTGAAGTGCCATCTGTATGAAGTGCCATTTCCTCCTCCACCTCCTCCTCCTCCTCCTTTATCTCCTTAGAATTGCTCCGTAAAAAAAAAAATATATATATATTTATGGCTCACCTCTTGGGCCTACAAACAATTTTTAAGAGGTCTCACCTCTTGGGCCTCCACATAATTTTTAAGAGGTCTCACCTCTTGGGCCTACAAACAATTTTTAAGAGGTCTCACCTCTTGGGCCTACAAACAATTTTTAAGAGGTCTCACCTCTTTGGCCTCCACATAATTTTTAAGAGGTCTCACCTCTTGGGCCTACAAACAATTTTTCTCATGCCTCACCTCTTCGGCCTACAAACAATTTTTAAGAGGTCTCACCTCTTGGGCCTACAAACAATTTTTATTATGGCTCACCTCTTGGGCCTTAATACAATTGTTAAGAGGTCTCACCTCTTGGGCCTCCACATAATTTTAAAGAGGTCTCACCTCTTGGGCCTACAAACAATTTTTAAGAGGTCTCACCTCTTGGGCCTACAAACAATTTTTATTATGGTTTACCTCTTGGGCCTTA
This sequence comes from Rhinella marina, assembly GCA_900303285.1. NCBI lineage: Eukaryota > Metazoa > Chordata > Amphibia > Anura > Bufonidae > Rhinella > Rhinella marina. Next base: position 60,061 of record ONZH01011082.1, read on the forward strand.
ATACAATTTTTAAGAGGTCTCACCTCTTTGGCCTCCACTTAATTTTTTCGAGGGCTCACCTCTTGGGCCTCCACATAATTTTTTCGAGGGCTCACCTCTTGGGCCTCCATATAATTTTTTCGAGGGCTCACCTCAAGCTAACTTTGCGCACTCATTAAAATATTTTCACAACAAGGACCTAAGAGCCCTCGATGGGAGAGCTTTGTGTGGGGGCCTGTTATAGGGAAGAGATGCGGCCCTGCGGGCTCTAGCCTGCCTTCTCCATGAGCCTCTGGCCAGCCCACGGCCTCTTCCTGCCTTTTGCGGTCCTACGCATCCCTCAACATCCCCACTGCTTTACCTGCTAGACATGACACTGGGCCAGGTCGGGTCACTGACTTCGTCATACTCAACCACCTCCTCTTACACTGCCTCACTTTGCTACAACAGCCTCCCTTGCTGGCAACTGTGTCTCATCATCGTCCCTAATCATTTTACACTTTAGTGCCCGTTCCACACCACCATCAGCTAGAGATGGAGCTTGCTCCAGTGTTTGGGCATCAGAACAAACAAAATCCTCAGATAGCTCCTGCGATTCTTGCATGGGTGGGAACACTGGGTTGATAACATTGGGCAGGGTGGGAGGAAGGAGGGTCAGAGTTTGGTCCCTGCAGTTTCTGCAGGCGATCGACGAGACTGGACTTTGTGGACTTGACTGGGTGGTGGACAGATTTAAAAGGAGAATCTAGAAGGAGAAGGAGGGGTTTGCCGAGCTGTCTGTAAGGGTTGCGGAAATCCAGACAGAACCAAGGCCCAAAACTTGGGTGGGGGTAGCAGGTTTGCCCGTCCCCGCCTCCACAACATTCACCCAGTGTGCTGTCAGGGAGATGTAGCATCCCCGGCCTCAAACCAAAGTGTTGGTGGTCAAATGGCCTTTTGCAGTAACCGTGTTACTCGGGCGTGGATGATGTTTTGGGACATGTGCCTGGGCAAGGCAGGGATGGCACAGAGGGAAAAATAGTGATGGCTTGATTGCTTTCCCCCTTGCCTATGCCATCTGTGGTTGTCATAGGCAACGTGATTTTAAGGGGTGCAGAATTTTATCTTCTTTTTTGTCTAGTTTGGCTTGGGGTCCATGGCAATGTAGAGGAAAGAAGGTTTACTTGTATGGTCTCACTTTACAGAGAGGTTAGATTGTCTTTGGAGTGTATTGTTGAGAGGCTGTGATAGTGGCATAATAGTGCGACTTGGGCGCGTTATATGCACCCAGACATGCTTCCCCTGCTGTCCCAGTTGCATTCCAGCAGTGTTGGCATCCTTTTCTGAGGTTTCAGGGTGGACTTGGTGACCTCCAAGTGGTCGAATTGAGATTTCCAAGTGGCGAGCATTTTTTTCCCATAGACTTTAATGGGATTCGATATTCGGTCGAATAGTCGAATATCGCGGTCTATTCGAATCGAATTTCGAACTTTCGAATATTTCACTACTCGCTCATCTCTATATGTAACACATAAAGGATGGTTTTGTAATTCTGCAGTGTCTTCCTTTTCCTGCAGTAGTTTAAACTAGAGAATAACATGCTTCAAAATTTGTCAACTTTGTAAACAGACGACCTAACATTGTGTGGACAGCTGTTAGGTAGACCAGGAGAATTTTACTACTGCTTCATGGCTATAGACTACAAATCTGAGTGTTGTCTGAACCTGCAGTCATGCATTATACCCTTGCTTCTTGCTAAACTCTTCCTGTGTATTGTATAAGGGGCTATATGATAAAAGCAGGTTAGTGTTCTGTCGATGAGGATATTTTTGAGCTGCATTTTCTTCTAGAAATCACAATTTGCACAGCTTTGTCCATTGTGTGAGAGGGAGGTCAGTGGAGTCAAGCAAGACAGGCCAGCATCAAGAAAAGGTTGTGGGGAGCACGATTCTCAGAGAATGCCTGTAAGCATGTACAGGAAGATATTGCCATGTTGGTGACTAATTTCATGGTCATCTGTTTGGCACTGTATGCATTAAATAGGGATGATGGGGGGTGCTGCCTTGGCTGATTAGAGTTGGAACATCAGTAATTGGATGGCATCACCCACCCTGAAGGAGATCTGGAGTTGGCCAGTTATAGATCCTGATTCCCACCAAATTGTCAGTTGGACATGGTCAGCTTTAGTGATGATCAGTGGGTGCAAGAGAAAGGTCACATGGCCCATTGGAGCTGTTAAAGAAATTTAGTTGATGAACAAAATTGTGCTAGGGTTAAATTTCATTATCAGGTGGTCTCCATCTTCTTATATCCATATCTCTTATATCTTATAATCTCTAATCTCCATTAGATGTCACGTATGCGTAAAAATAAAAATGACTCATAATCACTTGATATGTCTATAGGAAAAGAGGAACTTGCAGACACTTAGAATTTCCCAGCTAAATGAAGTAATGTGTACGTGTCCTCATTAGCATTGGGCGGCCTCCATCATCATTCTTTTGATTTGATTTGGTACTAAATTAATACTTGTATGATTGTGATTGGATATATTAAAATTGATGACAAAGGGGGTGTGATTGCACCATCATGTATTTGTAATAAAATTAGCTCTCTGGGTGTGATCAGGAGAGATCTGCATGACCAGATTTGATGAGACTGAATGTGAATTTCTTGTGCTGCAGCCGCACCCTGTTACCATGAAGGGGGGAATTTAACATAATTGGAACACCATAGACAACTGAGTATAAAGTCCTATTTTGGGACTTATCCTAAAGTGCATTGACAGTTAAATGGTCCTTCGAGCTGGAAAAATCCATCAGATATCCAAGGGGACGATCGTGGAAGAGCTTTGGTCAATATGGCAACTGGGAACTGCACCTTCAAATACACAGGTAAGATATTTTTCTTACTATGTGCCTTCCCACTTGCTATGACTACTGTTCAAGTATTGTCCTTTTAGGAATCTTTGGGATTTTAAAAGAACACCTCCTTGTCTGTGGTAGAATGATTGGAATGTCTGAAACCTAGGTGTGATAAATGAGAAATGTGAAAATGAGTGCGGAACTGTGTGTGAAAGAGATTGCCTCCGTTTTATATTTTACCGTGATAGGAATTAAGGAACTATAAAAAGAAGAAGTTAGAGAAAATCAAGAAAGAGAGAAAGAGAGATTTCAGTGCCTGCATATATTTAAAGAGCCCACCTGTCTGTGATATCCATAGGTTCCAAGAGTTTAAAAGTTACTCGACCTGGGCCATCGTTTGCGAACAGGTAGAGGGACCAGTTGGCGAGCTGCGTTTGCAGGCAACTGGTGGGACTGGTTGGCGAGCTGCGTTTGCAGGCAACCAGTTGGACACAAAAGGTGTTTGTGTCCGGTGGGAGGAGGGACGGATCCACTCTTCTCCAATGAGAATCAGACAGTCAAGGGCTCATAAAAAGGGGCACCCCTCAGGGAGGCAGGTGACTGCTGTGGATATTATGTAGAGGCAGAAGTGGAGGGGGGCAGTGAGAGATATAAGCAGAATATTCAAGAGAGCAAGCATGTCAAAAGATGATTGTTTAAATCTGGAAAGATGGAAAGGATGAAAGAGAGTTCCACAGTAAGAGAAGCAGTGGTTTTCAAAGATGGCATAAAGAGAATGATGAAAGAAAGAACTGGGAAGAGAATATATATATATATATATATATATATATATATATATATATATATATATTTTAAAAAGCAAAGGAAAGAGTTAAACATGAATGGAGTGGTAAAAAGAGGAAGTAGCTGCTGCTTTGAGAGGGACATAAACGGCATTGTCTATGTCTTCCTTCTCTTGTGGGGTCCCCAATAGTCATAAATGTACCATTTCTGTAGAAGAAGAGGAGGGACTAAGAAGAATCAGATTCTAATCAGAATCATTATTTGATAATGTAGAATTGCAGTAGTTCCCATTTCAGATATTGTTTTGGCAGATGTGGTTTTAATGCAGTATTTAAAAGTAGATGTGTCAGTGTATACTGCTTATACTGCTGCCATTAGTGATTTATCAGTGCATTCAGTGACTGGTTTTTACTAGAGACATCTTTAAAGGAAAAAAAAAACAGGAAGTATGGAAGATGCTGTCTGTTTCTTTTGTAAAGTAGACAAATAAGTACTTAAAGTTAAAAATCTTAAAGTTAAAAATGTTGGTAATAATATCCAGGAAAGAAAAAATTTAGAATTGGGTTAAAGGAAATCCACGTGGTAAAAGATAAGCTCATTCTTACTAAAGATTTTGTGAGTTCTGTTTTACAGCCCGAATTAATGGACGTCAAGGAAGCCTGTTGTTTTTCCCAAATGTTTAATTTGGTGGGGATTGTGCCTCATTTGTTTTTTAGGAATGAAGAAAAAGACCAAGAAATCCTAATATATTCAGCAGATCTGCACAAAATATTATTTTCATTGATTCTGTGCTGAAAACTTTTCATGGAGTCATGCATATATTTTTCTGAGTTTTTATTGGAGCTCCAATGCATACTGTATTTGTTTGTGTGTGAAGTGTGTGATGGGCCCGTGTCTGTCTTCGTTCGTTCTTGTAATCGTTATATGTTTCATGCTAAACATCTAGTTAGAACTGAACAAAAAGGGGAAGTTGCATTTTGCCAGATGACAGAGGGTGTGGTGAAGTAGAATTTGTGACTTAAAAGAGAAGTATATATTATACAAAGACAGCCTCTTGTGTTCCTCCCTAAACACGGATAGCGTGATATGTCACTATTAGAGATGAGCGAGCACTAAAATGCTTGTGTGCTTGTTATTCGAGTCGAATTTTTCCCGATGCTCGGGTGCTCTTTTCGAATAACGAACCCCATTGAAGTCAATGGGAGACTCGAGCATTTTTTGCAGGGGACCAAAGCTCTGAACAGGGAAGGTTGCGTGAAAACCTGTAAACCTCAGGAAATGATGGAAACACCACAGAAATGGACAGGAAACAGCAGGGGCAGCATGCATGGATGCCTCTGAGGCTGCCTGATTGTACCATTATGCCAAATTATGGCCAACAGCCTGGTGGTGACCCTCAAGACAATTGTGCTGATCCAGAACAAGATGGGCAAGGCACATGCGCTGGCACATGTTAGTAAAGCACCCAACTAGGTGCAAAGAAAGTCCATCACCACCAGCGGGTGACACCACTACCCATGCTGGAACTGCTGTCCTATCCCCCGCCCCAGGACGCAGGCATAAGCGTCTACCTCCCCTCACCCACCCAGTAGTCCACAGCGTACACAAAGTTCTCCCAGCACAGGGCCCAGCTCTCCCCATCCCAGATGGGCAAACATGCACCCCACACCCACCCTGTCCACAGCAGACACAAAGACCTCCAAGCACAGTGCCCAACTTTCCTAATTCCAGACGGGCTAAGACGCACACTGCACCCACCCATTAGTCTCCACAAGTGGGTGGGTGCAGAGCCTTTTAGTGCCCCTCAAGACAATGTTTGTGTGCCAGGGCCGGGTAGTAACCCTCCTTGAAGTTGTGGGGGAGAGGCCTCTGGTGACCCTCAAGACAATTTTGGGCGACAGTGTAGTGGCGAGCCTCCAAAAAATTGTGGGTGAGAGCCTGGAGGTGACCCTCAGAAACAATTGGTTTGAAAAAGCATGGTGGTGCACCCCTGAATGACAGTCTGTGACTGAGATTGCAGGTGAACCCACTAAAATTGTAGTCTGGCACACCTTGGTGGTGAACCCCTAAATTACATAGTTTGACTGAGATTGCAGTTTACAGCATGGGGGTGAAACCCAGGATGACTTGTTAAGACTGAAATTGCAGTTTACAGCATGGCGGTGAACCCCAGCGTGGCTTGGTTAGACTAAGATAGCAGCTGAACCAACCCAAAAATTTAGCCTGACACAGCATGGCGGTGACAACAGAGTGACCAAGTGAGACTGAGGTAGCAGGCGAACCACCCACAAATTTACCCTGACATAGCATGGCGGTGTCAACAGAGTGACCAAGTGAGACTGAGGTAGCAGGTGAAGCACATAAAATTTTACCCTGACACAGCATGGCGGTGACAACAGAGTGACCAAGTGAGACTGAGTTAGCAGGTGAAGGACATAAAATATTACCCTGGCACAGCGTGGCAGTAACAACAGAGTGACCAAGTGAGTCTGAGGTAGCAGATGAACCACCCAAAAATTTACCCTGACACAGCATGGCTGTGAACCCAGAGTGACCAAGTTACACTGAGGTAGCAGGTGAACCACATAAAAATTTACCCTGACACAGCATGGCGGTGACAACAGAGTGACCAAGTGAGACTGAGGTAGCAGGTGAAGCACATAAAATTTTACCCTGACACAGCATGGCGGTGAACCAAGAGTGACCAAGTTAGACTGATGTAGCAGGTGAAGCACATAAAATTTTACCCTGACACAGCATGGCGGTGAACCAAGAGTGACCAAGTGAGACTGAGGTAGCAGGTGAACCACCCAAAAATTTACCCTGACACAGCATGGCGATGAACCCAGAGTGACCAAGTTAGACTGAGGTAGCAGGTGAAGCACATAAAATTTTACCCTGACACAGCATGGCGGTGAACCAAGAGTGACCAAGTTAGACTGATGTAGCAGGTGAAGCACATAAAATTTTACCCTGACACAGCATGGCGTGAACCAAGAGTGACCAAGTGAGACTGAGGTAGCAGGTGAAGCACATAAAATTTTTCCCTGACACAGCATGGCGGTGACAAAAGTGTGACCAAGTTAGACTGATGTAGCAGGTGAAGCACATAAAATTTTACTCTGACAAAGCCTGGCGGTGAACCCAGAGTGACCAAGTTAGACTGAGGTAGCATGTGAACCACCCAAAAATTAACCCTGACACAGCATAGCGGTGACACCACCAATGACTTGGTCAGACTGAGATTGCAATCAAATGGCTGTAGGGGAGCCTCCCAAAAAATTGTTTTAAAGTGTCTGTAGTTGACCCTGCTAAAAAATTGTTTTTGAGTGTCTGTAGTTGACCCTCCTAAAAATTAGTTTTTGAGTGTCTGTAGTTGACGCTCGTAAAAAAATTGATTGGAGAGAGGGCCTGTAGGCCCTCTGAAAAATTGCCTGTTGGCTCAGCGTTTGTGTACGAAGAGAAGGAGG
>ONZH01011083.1:0-30700 GCA_900303285.1 Rhinella marina
TTCCAAGATTCAATACGAATCAACGAATAGATTCACTCATCTCTAATATATATATAAACTTGGTATCTCTGTAATTATTGACCAGCAGAATAAATATAATGTGTCATTTTTCCCTGCACGGGGTACGCCACATCAACAAAACCCAAAAAGCAATGACAGAATTGCAGCATTTCTTTATGTTGCTTTTCAAAAAGTAAAATAAAATGTGATCCAAAAGTTGAATGTGCCCCAAAATAGAACCAATGATGATGGCAACTCCTCACACGGAGAAAATAAGTCCTCACATGGAGAAAATAGCTATACTGGTACCCCAGAGACTATGGCCATAAAACAATACATCAAAATCTGTGCTGCAAAAGCCATATGGAGTCCTGCAGTGTGCCCTTACAGCAGTTTACAACCACATATGCGGTGCTGTATTTAGGAGAAAATGAGGAGTAACAAATTATGGGGTGCTTTTTCTCCTGTTACCCCAGGGTCTTTATTTTTAAAATACAACATGGTGCCCAAAAACCATTCTAGCAAAATCTGCCCTCCAAAAACCATATGGCGCTCCTTCCCTTCTGACTACTGCCATGTGTCCATAGACCAGTTTACGGCCTCATATGGGGTGTTTCTGTAAACTGCATAATCAGAGTAAGGCCTCATGCAGACATCCGTGGACCATGGTCAGTGAAAACCCAGCCTATGGTCCTGCTGAGTGCACGAGCGCACAGCGTCAGAGCAACCAATGGCGCTGTGCCCTTCGAGCAGCTGCCGCTGTACAGTAATAAACTCCTATGATCTATACCAGTGTATTACTGTGCAGCGGCAGTGGCACAAAGCGCATGGTGTCATAGCAGCCAATGACACTGTTTGCTCGTGCACTCAGCAGGATTGCAGGCCAGGTTTTCACGGACCGTGGTCCACGATAGTCTGCATGGGGCCTAACACATATTGAGGTTTAATTTGCTGTTAACCCTTGACCCTGTGTTGCAAGAAACATTTAATTTTTTATTTTAAAAATCTGCAAAAAAAATTTAATTTTGAAATTTAACCTTCATTTTCCTTTAATTCATGTGGAACACCTCAATGGTTAACAAGGTTTTTAACATCAGTGTTGATTAATTTGAGGGGTGTAGTTTCTAAAATGGGGTTATTTATAGGTGGTCTCTACTACGTAAGCCCCTCAAAATCACTTTACAACTGACTTTGTGCTTAAAAAAATGGTTTTGGAAATTTTCTTGAACATTTAAAAATTGCTTCTAAAAGTCTAAGCCTTCTAATGTCCTAAAAAATAACAACAATTACAAAATGATGCCAACATAAAGTAGACATATGGGGAATGTTGATTGATAACTATTTTATTAGGTATTATTATTATCTATCTATCATAAAAGTAGAGAAATTCAAATTTAGAAAATTGTGAATTTTTTCAAATTTTCTGTAAATTTAGATTTTTTTTATAACTAATGGAAAAAAATATTGACCCAAATTTACGACACAACATTAAGTACAATGTGTCACCAGAAAACAGTCTCCGAATTAGTTAGATAAGTATTATTACCTCATAAAGTTATTACCTCATAAAGTGACACATGTCAGATTTGCAAAAATAGACCTGGGCAGGAAGGTGAAAACTGGCCTGGGGGTAGAAGGTGTTAATATATCATCAAGACACACCACAACAAATCTCCTGATATACTCTCTGAAAATATAATTTTCCAGATTATGAAAGACTGCAGGTGCCTTACTCAGACCAAAAGGCATGACCACAATGGGGCACAGGACAAGGAAAAGGAGGAGTCTGAGCAGGAGAAGAAGCATTTGATAATAATAACATGGTTATTGCCAGAAAGAAGACCAGGTGAAGGACAGACTTATTCTCATTCGGAATGCTGGCCATCTTGTGATGCTGCCTCATGTGCTGCAATAGAGCCCTGGTACCTGTGTTTGAGAATGAACATCTTATTTTAATCCTGCAGATCTTGCATACAGTTGTGTTTTTTTGTGTTGGCTTTGTTGGGAAAAAAAAAAGCCAGCTCGCACAGAGCTATAGGCAACCAAACTTGACCGAGGTCTGGCACATTTTGAGCCTGTGGCCATAGTATCAGTGATATCACCACTTCCCAAGATGACGACAATAGAAGCAGATCTGGTCCTGGAACTATTTTTTTGAGGTTTGGCGGTACATTGCCTCTGCTCTTTATTGCCGCCATGGCCATTGCTCTCCTCCCCTGATGTCACCTGATCACCAGCACCCTGATCATACTCTGAGGTCCTGTACAACACACAATCATCATATTCCTCACCTTCCCCAACACTTTTATCAGACTGTGAAACATATGTAGTTAACACACATGCTTAACTAGATGTGTTAATTAAACTAGTTGTTATAAGATGACACCTTCAACTACATATCAATGGCTGTAGTTACAGGATATCACAATGAGTTAAGAAATTTGAGTTTGAGTGTTACTTTATCTGTATGTCGTTGTGGGCTCCTTGGCCACCCTCCCGATTCCCTACTCGGTTGACCTGAGTGTCACTGTTACAACCACTGCTCCTACCAACACCACCATGGTTACAAGTGGTTCTGATACTACCGGCTGGATTGCTAGTGCTACTGCTATTACCCACATTCTGAATCTTCAATGACGAGGTCTGTGTCTTCCATTTTGAACCCTTTCATTTTCCAGAATTTTTTTATGAAGCTTATGAATGAAATTCACAGTTTGGTACACAGATTATTAAATGGTACTAGCAAAATTACAAATGCATTTTCTGAAATTTAAAGACAGAGGTTCAACAATTACATTTTTGTTGTATAATTTCTTTAAAACACATGATCTGATACAGCAATGTGTCTATGAAACACACGGTTTGATGCAGTAATGCATTTGCTTCCATGGAAATGACAATAAAGTGTTTACGTTTAATAATATAATACGTTTAAGATATAATGCACTGAAATATAATGTACAAAGCCTTAGAGTTTGCAGCAGAATGCTATTGTGGTGCAGTGCATGCAATAAGTTTATGTAGAAACTAGAGGTTTTGAAGAAAAAAAAAATATATAGAATTACTGTGCCTTTGTATTAAAGGGCAGTGTAATATATTGCTGTCTGCATCTTGTTCAACTGCTGACACATTTGCAGTTAATCTCTTATTTTAGATATAGAATTACGGTGCCACAGTATTAAAGGGTGGTCTAATATATTGTCACATGCATCTTTCTTCTTGTGTCCCTCCGGGAAAGCCCCATAACTGGCTTTCTCTTCTCTCTCTCCAGTTTCAGGATGCAAGGGTTAAAGATAAGTATAACTTTAATTATTAGGTAAAATGTATATGGTGGTCAACTAATAGCTCCATGTGGCCCCTTTATGTAATTATCATACAAAGGGGCATTTTCAGGAGATTGTAGGCCACAAGACCGATAATTTACATATTATGCTACATACCTAACCAGCCAAACCCCATACCAGCAATAGCCTCTGTTTGGTCAACACTTTATAGGCAGCTCCTGTCCCTTATGGCAATAATCCTGTGTTTGATCCATCCATGTTCTAATATTAACCGTTATACATGTTTTAATGAGCCATCCCATTGAAATGAATGGGACAGTTTAGGTGTAGTTACACCTGCTCACCTCTGCTCTTACGACGGCAAGCAGGTAAACAATGAAGAGAAGGAAGCACTGGCACGGCGCATACCTTCTCTTCAACCAGCTGATCAGCAAGGATGCCGGGTGTCGGCCCCGCGCCGATCTGATATCAATAAAAATAACTTCGACAAGCCCTTTAATGCATTAAGTGTCAAGATAAAGAATGCCACAATTGTAGCTTAAAGGGATTGTTTCACTTCAGCAAGTAGCATTTATCATGTAGACAAACTTTATACAAGGCACTTACTATTGCATTGTGATTGTCCATATTGCTTCCTTTGCTGGCTAAATTAATTTTTCCATCATATTACACGCTGCTCATATCCAGGGGTTACAATCACCCTGCAATCCAGCAGCAGCGGCTATGCTTGCACACTACAGAAAAAATTGCTGAACTATGTGCACTCCCGCAGTCCCAGCCATCAGAAAGGTCTGCACTTTTCCTATATGGTGCAATAACGGCCACTGCTGCTCGATTGCAGGTTGATCGTAACAATGGAAACGAGCAGTGTATAATGTGATAGAAAAATAAATCTAGCCAGCAAAGGAAGCAATATGGATAATACCAATACATTAGTAAGTGGCTTCTATTAATTTTCTCTACATGATAAATGCCACTTGCTGAAGTGAGACAACTAGAGATGAGCGAGCATACTCGTCCGAGCTTGATACTGCGTTCGAGTATTAGGGTACTCGTAAGTGCTTGTTACTCAGACGAGTATCTCGCCATGCTCGAGGAAATGGCATCTCCCGCCTTTTGAATTTTTGGCAGCTATAAACTCAGCCAATCACAAGCCAGGAGACTCTGCGGTACACCCAGCATCACGTGGGGCCCTTACATGTCGATAGCAGGGGTTGGCTGGCCTGATCAGGTGACCCTGGAATATACTAGTGACTGCCCGCGGTGCTCGGCTCAGTCGCTGCCTGGATGCCGTTAGGGTACAGATCTGCAGTGTGATACAGGGAGAGTGTTAGGGTGTTCTACTAGATTTGTGTTAGGCAGGAGTGATTCTAAAAGAACCCAACAGCCCTTGTTAGGGCTACAAGACCCTTTTTTTATCTGCTTGTGGCTGGGCTTGCTGGCACTAGTAGTGCAGCTACCGCCATATTTGCAGCATTTTGCAGGGAGACTGGAAAAAGTTTATTTTTTGGATCTCAGTGACACACATCCATTTCAAACAGCTAAGTGGGGCAATTTTTTGTGTTTCATTGAAATAGGCACAGTCTGCAGAAGATTTTTTTCTGTCTAACTGATGATAGTGGAAGTCACAGTACAAAATCCTTTTGTTTGCTCTCAGTGATACAAATCCATTTCATACAGCTGTGTGGAACCATTCTGTGTGTCACAGTTCAGCTGGCCAGTCACCACAAACCACAATCCGTATTTTCTGTCCAGGTGACCCATACTGTACGTCCCGTAATCAAATACGGTCTTTTGCTCTCACTGATACAGCTACATTAGAAAAATCTATGTGCAACATTTGTCTGGGTTGCAGTGAAAATTGCTCTCTGATATATTCTGCACGTCACGTCAAAAAAAAAAAAATTTTTTTTTTAATCTCAGTGATACAAATCCATTTGATACAGCTGTGTGGAACCATTCTGTGTGTCACAGTTCAGCTGGCCAGTCACCACAAACCACAATCCCTATTTTCTGTCCAGGTGACCCATACTGTACGTCACGTAAAAAAATACATTTTTTTGCTCTCAGTGATACAAATCCATTTCATAAAATCCTTTCTTTCTCTTTAACTGATCTATACTAAACGTCACTTTTAAAAATACGTCTTTTTCCTCTCTTTCTATCTCTCCAAACTATTTTTCCAGATATGTGACTTACGTGATACGGTATATGTGATACGGTATTAAACTGAGAAGAATACATACAACACATGCCCCACTTGATCAATTTCATAGTTGAAAACCGTACCTAAATTGACAGCCACAGACATACAGGGCCACGCTAAATGTTTCCTGTGCTCTACCTGCTACCGTCGTGTAGCTCGGTCAATGTGTAGTCACAGCCATACAGGGCCACGCTAAATTTTTCCTGTGCTCTACCTGCTACCGTCGTGTAGCTCGGTCAATGTGTAGTCACAGCCATACAAGGCGACGCTAAATTTTTCCTGTGCTCTACCTGCTACCGTTGTGTAGCTCGGTCAATGTGTAGTCACAGCCATACAGGGCGACGCTAAATTTTTTATGTGCTCTACCTGCTACCGTCGTGTAGCTCGGTCACTCTGACCGAGTCTGACCCTGGGGCCGCTCATGTACTGCCCACTTGGAGGATTGCGGTGCCTACCTCAGTCACGGTTTCTCAGACTTACTATGCCTCTTCTTCCAACCCCTCCTCCTCCTCCTGCGAATTACCATCCGTACTTCACCTCCTGCTACCTCAGTCTAACTCGGTCACTCTGTTGTCACTGCCATGCTGCGTCAGGCTAAATTTTTGGATGGCTCACCTGCTACCTCATCTAACTTGGTCACTTGTTGGTGTTACCGCCATGCTGTGTCAGGCTTATGCCTGCATCGTGTGGCTGGGGATAGGAGAGCAGTGCCAGCATGGGCATGGGTGATGGACCTTCGTTGCACCTAGTTGGGTGCTTCCCTAACATGTGATAGGCATGTGCCTCGCCTTTCTTGGTCTGGGTGAGCACAATTGCCATGAGGGTAACCACCAGGCTGTTGCAGGAGAATTTGGGGTAATGGTGGGATTAGGCAGCCTCAGAGGCATCCATGCATGCTGCCCCTGCTGTTTCCTGTTCATTTCCGTGGTGTTTCCATCATTTTCTGATGTATCCAGGTTTTCACCCAGCCTTCCCTAGGCAGAGCCTTGGTCCCCTGCAAAAAATGCTCGAGTCTCCCATTGACTTCAATGGGGTTCGTTACTCGAAACGAGCACCCGAGCATCGGGAAAAGTTTGTCTCGAATAACGAGCACCCGAGCATTTTAGTGCTCGCTCATCTCTAGAGACAACCCTCTTAATGTACGGGGAGCCATGGAATTCCTCAGGATCAATTTCTTGCGGGGGCCTTGTCACACAGAAAGGTGTTCTCCAGTTAATGCTTCTTTTATTATAGGGCACTTGAGCTTTTGAATGCTACATGAAAAGTACCATTAGATCTTTACGAAGAACAGATAACAGGACTGCACTTTTTAATCCTAGCAGTATTTGCTATCAACATTTTCTCTGATATTACCCATTAGCATATATTGCACAGTATGCCTGTTGCAGTTCTGTCACAATTCAGTTTAATCTCCCATGACAGACATGATATGTTGGTGATTATAAGGCACATACATAGGCATCGTAACTCATATTTCTACTGTTGTATAAAGAAAGCTAATATAATTTGTCTGTGTGCACGTGTTGAAATGGCACATGAATTTTGAATACAATAAGAAAAAATATTTATATTCAGGGCTGAGCTAGCCTTTCACAGGATAAATAAAAACGTGACCTTTATTCAATAAAAGGATAAAAAAAAACTCTTAGGAGCAGTAGACAAACAAAAAACTAGCGTGGGAGACACCTAAGGCACAAGTGTGGAGGTCCAGAGATTACTAAGGGTCAGCTGGTATAGCAGAGGTGAGTGCTACATCAACAATTAAATCTATCAAAGCTATCCCAAAGTCCCTAGTCTGGAGGAGTGACGGGTACTAGCTGGCTGTATGTCGGAGCACTCGCCCTGACAAGGGTGACCCCCAGCCTCAGGATACCTCGGGCCTAGTCTTGTGCACCCTATCGCTTTAACTAGAATGGCTTCTACGCGTTTCTCCCTTCATTGGATCGTCAGGAAGCGGAGTCTCTAGTTAGGCAGAGATTGGCAGTGGCGGAGAGCACACGTGAATGTATGTATGTATATATAATATATATATATATATATATATATATATTTATATATACACACACACAAGCTTTCAGAGCAAAGACACCCTTTCAACGAGGAATTTTACAATTGAATGACTAAGAGAAAAGTACAATACTTAAAAGATGTTACAGACATTTCTACTTGATACATCAATAACGTAAACCAGAGAAATAAAATTGAGGCTTTTATTATAGGCAATAGGGGTTAAGACTTAGGGGCCTATTAGGCAATTATTGCATGAATTCTCATATAATCAGTCTAATTTAAAAAATTAATGTTTCATGTACTAGCGTCCAGTGATCAAATGACAAATGATAAATTACTTTTTTCTATTAATTGGACAAATCTGCCTGGCTGAAAGATTAACGTTAGTCACCACTAAATCCTCTCATCTAACCAGAAATCTGCCAGTCGTTAGCAGTGTGAATGCTTCAGTGGCGAACGGGCAACAGTCGTAAAAATTAACAAACAACAAAAATGTATTAAGCGATTATTGTTTTGTGTAACTGAACATCTTTGGAATGCAAATGACTCTCCAAATCCCTGTTTGCTGTGAATCAGGCACAGGCAGGAGCCCACTCGCTCAGCTAATCCTGGCATGGCACATGTTTACAGAGTACCCATGTGCTATGCCAGCATTTAGTAAACGTCCAGGGGGCACTGATAGGAGCAGCAATATGTGCTCCTGCCAGTGCTCCCTGCGCTGCAGCCCCATTGAGAAATTGTAAACTCCATACACCGCTGAGAAATTGGCATTGTACAGAAAAGTCCATTTTAAGCGCACAGGGAAAGGTATGCTTTCGGGGGATAACATTAATAAAAAATTAAAAATCCATTAATAAAGTACATTACAAAAAGTGTTATTAGGACATTAACAAAAATTTTATCAAATGTTTAGTTACTCTTTAAAGATCCTCCCTGCCTAAAGCAGACCTGACACCAAACAAAAAGAAAAACTGTTGCTTAAATAATCTAACTAGCCATGCTTCCCTGAGCATGGCATACTTTACTCTATGTTCATGCACCCCCATATTCTTCAGTTATGTCCCCCTCTAAAGTTCTAGCACCACATGTGTCAATCTAAAGTCATTAGCCACAGAGATGTAGCTAACCACTTAGCTTCTTTGCAAAGTATGCCATGCCCAGGGAAGCATGGCTAGTTACATTATTTAAACAGCACTTTTTTCTTTTGGTTTGGTGACAGGTCCTCTTTAAGACATAGTCCACAAATTATCCATTTTTGGTGGCATATCCCTTCTTCTGACCTGTAAAATGGTGGCTGCTATTTTGAGACATTCTTCCGATTCAAATTTTAAAAGATTCAGATTTATTTGGAAACTGATTTTTTTGCAAATTCGAGACAAATTTGATTAGTTTAGAATGGATTTGTTCATCTCTAGTTCTGTAGCACAAATGGCTGAGCTTTGAATGGAAAGGCTTCACACAGACACTGTGGGGTTTTCATTTTTCACTGGAGGTATGCTTTAATTGTTGCCAGCATGTAGACTAAATTGGCAATGCGCTTAACAAAGTTATTCCCATTAGCAATTCTGCAGTAAAAGTAATTTCCAGTCTTTATTATTCAGTTTATATTTATATATAAAAAGATGATACAGAGTACATTAATTTAAGTACACAAATTACTGCTTTTTCTTTAGAAGGATCCTAATAATCTCATATGGTAGATGCAATTTCCATTATCAATTTCGGCTGCAAAAATATAATTCCTGATCCCAAATTAGCTGTTGGCTTCTACCATTAAAGTCTGTGAATAATTAATAAACAGACAATAACACACATTATGTTCACAGTCTCTATACTTTCTGTAATTGCTTACAAAGCTAAAGATGTAAATGTTTTATTTTTCTATTTCCCCTAGTTGCAAGTTAGTTCATTAAATGTTTGCTAGGTTAGTCGATTTCAAGTACAGAATAAGGCCAACAGATAAGGCTGTTGTGCTCCTCAGAGATTCAATCAAATATTTGCTCTTCTATGGATTGTAAGATAACAAGAAGAGTTTTACAAAGCATAAATTCTGGTTTTAGAATTGTATATTGACTCTCAGATCTGCAGTGCAGTAGCTGAGGGTTACATTGCTTTCTGGTACAGCTAGTACACTAACAGCAATATTACTAGCACCAGTGTACCTAAGAGGAGATCTGCACTCCTTTATGTAAGCACTGCCCTCCCCACTTGATGTTACCATAACCACAACCATCAGACTGCCCATATCCAAACCTCAACATCACATCCACAACAATATAGCCATAACATTTATAAAGTAGACTAAGCAACGTTTCATATTATTTTGTATAAACTGACTTTTTATTTTTAACTCCTTGACATCAGCCACCATATATACCACCATATACAGTGGGGAAAAAAGTATGGAAGCGCTCATTAGCACCGGAGGACCAGGAAGCGATGAAGGATCTGTACTTACCACTTCCTGTTCCTCCGCTCGGCTGTGCAGGGCTGCGCACAGCGTGAGGGCGCTCTTTGACCTCACGCTGTGCGCGTCAGTTCACAGCACAGCCGACAGCAGGAGGGAGCAGAGTGCGGGCGGAGAGGAGCGGCGGCGGCCTGAAGCAGGAGAGGTAAGTGTTTTTTTTTTTATTTTATATTCTCTGCGGCTGGGGGCTGATACAGGCAGTGGGGGCTCACATTGGGGGCTGAAAGAGGCAACATTGGGGGCTGTAAGGGACAACATTGAGGGCTGATATGAGAGGCATGGGGATTGATATGAGAGGCATGGGGGCTGATATGAGAGACATGGGGGCTGATATGAGAGGCATGGGGGCTGATATTGGAGGCATGGGGGCTGATATTGGAGGCATGGGGCTGATATTGGAGGCATGGGGGCTGATATTGGAGGCATGCTAGCTGATATGAGAGGCATGGGGGCTGATATTGGAGGCATAGGGCTGATATGAGAGGCATGGGGGCTGATATGAGAGGCATAGAGGCTGATATTGGAGGCATGGGGACTGATATGAGAGGCATGGGGGCTGATATGAGAGGCATGGGGCTCTTATATGAGGTCTTATTGGGGTCTTATTAACATTGGGGGTCTGATTGGGGCTGTGAGCTGAGGTCTGATGAAAATTATTTTTTTCTTATTTTCCTCCTGTAAAACCTAGGTGCGTCTTATGGGCCAGTGCGTCTTATAGGGCGAAAAATACGGTAGTCAGCCACCAATTGTGCAAGTTCTCCCACTTAAAAAGATGAGAGAGGCCTGTAATTGACATCATAGGTAGACCTCAACTGTGAGAGACAAAATGAGAAAGCAAATCAGGAAAATCACATTGTCTAATTTTTAAAGAATTTATTTGCAAATTATGGTGAAAAATAAGTATTTGGTCACCTACAAAAAAGCAAGATTTCTGGCTCTCACAGACCTGTAACTTCTTCTTTAAGAGGCTGATCTGTGCTCACGCATTACCTGTAGTAATGGCACCTGTTTGAACTTATTATCAGTATAAAAGACACCTGTCCACAACCTCAAACAGTCACACTCCAAACTCCACTATGGTGAAGACCAAAGAGCTGTCGAAGGACACCAGAAACAAAATTGTAGACCTGCACCAGGCTGGGAAGACTGAATCTGCAATAGGCAAGCAGCTTGGTGTGAAGAAATCAATTGTGTGAGCAATAATTAGAAAATGGAAGACATACAAGACCACTGATAATCTCCTTCGATCAGGGGCTCCACGCAAGATCTCACCCTGTGGGGTCAAAATGATCACAAGAACTGTGAGCAAAAATCCCAGAACCACACAGGGGGACCTAGTGAATGGCCTGCAGAAAGCTGGGACCAACGTAACAAAGGCTACCGTCAGTAACACACTACGCTGCCAGGGACTCAGATCCTGAAGTGCCAGACGTGTCCCCCTGCTTAAGCCAGTACATATCCGGGCCCGTCTGTAGTTTGCTAGAGAGCATTTGGATGTTCCAGAACAGTATTGGGAGAATGTCATATGGTCAGATGAAACCAAAGTAGAACTGTTTGGTAGAAACACAACTCGCCATGTTTGAAGGAGAGTAAATGCTGAGTTGCATCCAAAGAACACCATACCTACTGTGAATCATGGGGGTGGCAACATCATGCTTTGAGGCTGTTTCTCTGCAAAGGGACCAGGACAACTGATCGGTGTACATGAAAAAATGAATGGGGCCATGTATCGTGAGATTTTAAATGCAAACCTCCTTCCATCAGCAAGGGTATTGAAGATGAAACATGGCTAGGTCTTTCAGCATGACAAGGATCCCAAGAACACCACCAAGGTAATGAAGGAGTGGCTTCGTAAGAAGCATTTCAAGGTTCTGGAGTGGCCTAGCCAGTCTCCAGATCTCAACCCCATAGAAAACCTGTGGAGGGAGTTGAAAGTCCGTTGTGCCCAGCAACAGCCCCAAAACATCACTGCTCTAGAGGAGATCTGCATGGAGGAATGGGCCAACATACCAGCAACAGTGTGTGCCCTCACAAGGTGTTTTTGACCTCTGTCATTGCCAACAAATGATATATAACAAAATATTGATAGGAACTTTTGTTATTGACCAAATACTTATTTTCCACCATAATTTGCAAATAAATTCTTTAAAAATCAGACAATGTAATTTTCTGGATTTGTTTTCTAATTTTGTTTCTCATAGTTGAGGTCTACCTATGATGTCAATTATTTTTATTATTACCTTTTAAGTGGGAGAACTTGCACAATTGATGGCTGACTAAATACTTTTTCCCCACTGTATACCACCATATATATTGCTGTTATGACACAGGCTCAGGAGCTCTGTAATATCTTACAACTGCTGACCCACTGTTTCAAGGGATGGGATCAAAATTTATGCTTAAGGCCCCTCTACATGCACCAATTATTGGTAACAAATATTTGTATGATGACTCCATTCCGATATTCGGACTGCCAATTGCCAAATTAGCACACAGATTCTCATTTATTGGGGGATAGCAGTATTTGTGTGGCACCTAATATCATAATTTTTAGACAGCAGATCGTGGTGTGTAAAAAGAGATCTACTGCCCACAAGTAATGATTCTGTGTAGAGGGTGTGATTCTTGCATGTATATAAATAACATAAGGGGGGGGGCTATAATGAAAATTCTGACACAAGAGAATGCTCCCTGAGTCAGCAAAATTATACATAAGAGGGAAGGAATAAGCACAAGATATACCAAGAACCCATATGTTCCAAATGCGCAAATAAAACCCTCCATCTTTAAAGTCCCACTGACAGTAATGAGAGTATATGTAAGGAATTAGCGTGGGATTAGTATATTTAGGAGAGTATGGCAGGAAACAATGTAAATCCAACTGGTAATAGATTAAATAGTGGTTAATAGGTCAAATAAAGCAGCCAAATTTAGCTGCTCATTTAATCCAAGTGGAGCACCAGTTTTGAGATAATATATCCACCGTGCTTCCCATTAGAGAATCAATTTGTCCTAATCCTCACCTCTTTTAGGTGGATTCACCTCTTCAATTCCCATGAACTTTACACAACTCGTTTTCCCTTTGTGCTATTCATGTATGTGTTGTGTCACTGGGGTTTCCCTATTGTTGGAAATGTCACTCACGTATTCACCTACCCTTTTCCTAAATTCTCTAATGGTCTTACCCACATATTTAAGTCTACATTCACAAGTGAGCTTGTAGATTACTCCACAGGATTTATATTTAATTAAGTCATTTATACAATACTCTTTTTGGGTAACATTGCTACTGAAGGATTTGCCTGTCTGGATATAATTACAGGACACACATTTTCCACATTGATAACAGCCCAAAATTTGTTATTAGAGCCAGCAGCCCTGTTTCTGAGGTGGTATAAAATGGCTGGTGACGAGTTTGTCTCTCGGGCTTCAACCCCATCTATAGGTAATTTGTGGATATTCTTCTATCACCTCTTTAATATCAGGGTCTGTTTTCAGTATGTCCCAGTATTTCCTGAGAATATCTCTTGTATAATTGGGAGTGGCCAAATGTATTTGCCTCTTTGTTTCAATGTTAGTCCTATCTGTTGATGCAAGCAATTCGGATCTATTGGTTGCCAAAGCCGCTCTAAAAGCTGGTCGCAGGCATCTTCTCCTGGAAACGAGTGCGTAAATTCGCCGTTTGATGTAGAAACTCCTGTCTATCTGAGCAGTTCCTCCTCAGGCGGAGGTATTGTTCATGGGGAATGCCTCTCCTGACGGGGAACAAATGACTACTGGGTTATACGGTGATACACTGTGGCATTTTTAGTGATGCGGACGTCCAAGAACCTGCAGCCCAGCAGTCAGTTTTTTGGTTCTGTAGATGGTAGATGGATGTCTGATCTAAAAAATGTGTGCTGTGTCCCCAGGAATTTCCTGTGCCTCTCGCACAATCTCGATTGCCTCTCCCTCCATTATGTCCTGGATTTGGGACAATCTCCATTTTTGTGTCAGAAATTTTTGTTTCTGTTGAGTAGAGGGCAATATCCAACGGTTTGTTACTACCCCTAGACACAGTCAGTGAATAAGCTTTTTTCTCCCTAAAGTCTGACAGATCCCTCACAAATTGTCTATGCTTTCTATCCTTGAGATGGTATTGATGAAAGCATTCCAGCATAAAGTTGGACTCCTGGGAGAAGAATAATGCTATCTCTACGTGTTCAGAAAGTATTTTATTTAGGCACTGAAGATTAGATTTTTCTTAATCTAAGAGAAGAAAAAAAAGTGTATTATAAATAAAAATTATTTTTATTATTTGTGCGAGGTCTTAAATGATTAGCGTATTTTTCATCCCATAAGACGCATTTTTTCCCCACAAAGTGGGTGAAAAATATCCCAGCGAATTCTAATGAGTGCTTTCATTATGGAAGCGCTTATTAGAACCAGAAGCACGGGAAGCGGTGAAGACTCTGTACTCATCGCTTCTTGGTCCTCGGCCGTCAGCTGTGCTGTGGCTGCGCACAGCGTAAGGACCCTCTGTGACCTCATGCTGTGCGCGTCAGGTCACAGCACAGCTGATGGCAGGAGGAAGAAGATTGCTGGAGGTGAGGATCGGTGACGTCCGGAGCAGGAGAAGTGTTTTTTTATTTTATGTGATATGAGGCATGGGGACTGGTGATTAGAGGCATGGGGGCTCATGAAAAGAGGCATGGGGCTGATCTAAGTTCTAATTGGTGGTTATTCACATTGCGGTCTGAGCTGAGGTCTGATTGGGATCTTTTTAACATTGTGGGTCTGACTGGGGCTGTCACCTGAGGTCTGATTAACATTGGGGGTCTGATTGCTGGTCTGCCCTGAGGTCTAATGAAATATTTTTTTTTCTTTTTGTCCTCCTCAAAAACCTAAGTGCGTCTTATGGGCTGGTGCGTCTTATAGGGTGAAAAATATGGTATGTAATTCCATTAGGTAACTCTGCACAATTCCGATTAAATACTGTACATACTGTAAATACTGTTATCTGGGTCTAAGGGTGGCTGCTGATGATGTTGATTATGCTAGTTTTTTCTTTTTTTTAAACTGTACAAAAAAATCCCATTAAAGTCTATGGGGAAAACTCCTCTACAGAATGTGCCGAATCACATGAACAGCTGACACACGGTGGATTTTAAAATGCACACCATAGGCCAATTAATGCACAGACAAAAAGCTGAGTATACATGATATTTGTGAATTTTCATTCACTTTGCTGGTACTGTATTAGGCTGCAGTTTTTCAGCATGAAATCCATGCAGAAAAAAACCTTGTGTAATCCACACTGTGCAGCAATCCTGAAAGTGTAAAAAAACTGCAGTAATGCTGATGTGTCAGAGTAGCATTTGGGAACTCCAATAATGGTTCATTTCACAAGGGCGTATTCACTACGTGAAATGCACTGAAATATACTCCCTGTTACAGCAGTATTTCCCAGACTAAACACTGCTCCTGGGACACAAACTCATGAATGAAAGTTATGACTTGGCTACATGAAAAAAAAACGACAACGGGGGATGGTGAGGGGAACATGGAGAGAGGGGGCCCAAGTTGGGCCAACAGCAGCGGGGCTATCATGCACTTAATCTGCTCCTGCTTAGCATTATGTCATCTGTAAACTGAATATTTTCCCAGAAGTATTGTGGAACATCAAGGTGGATGTGACACAGCAGATATGAACCCACTATGTCTGCCTAATGGATTTACTTCTGAGACAGTTGGACTGCAGAGACCACTAAGCCCCTACCTCTAAGGGCTCTTTCACACGAGCAGATGCCGTCAGAGGAATCCGCTGCGTGTAAGAGAACCAAGCCCCGTGCAGGACAGCAGAGGCACGGAGCATTAACATGACTGATAATGCTCCATGCCTCTCTGTGATCTTTTTACTACAAAATCACAGTGAGATAAAGTTGTCACTGTGATTTTGTAGTAAAAAGATCACAGAGAGGCATGGAACATTATCAATCATGTTAGTGCTCCATACCTCTGCTGTCCTGCACGGGGCTTGGCTCTCTTACATGCAGCGGATTCCCTGGACGGCATTCGCTCGTGTGAAAGAGCCCTAAGAGTAGTCTCTGTTCAGAGGCTAGTGACACCAGTGCATGGTAATGAGGGGACAGGCAAAAGCATGGTCAGTTGACAAGCGTCGGTTTGGATTTCAGCCAAGATCCAGAAGCGGCCAGCCCATTGTGAGCAAATGGAGGAACTAAGTATGATATTTTTTGTTTTTTACACTATTTCAGGTTAAATCGATTCACTACCACAAAGCACGAGAAAATTCAGTTTTGCGGTGAATCGAATTTACCTGAAATTCGGATTGAAATCCATTTTGTTGGATTCGATTAGCTCATCTCTAATAGTAGCATAGTACAGGTCGTTATGGATACGACAGTACAAAATATGTAGGGGAGACAGTACTATATTTGTTCTAATAAAATTAATCCTCAAAAATACAATTTGCCTAGTAATTGTGCACACAGTGTAGCTGTGATTTTAAAATACAAGTTTAGTTTATGAGTTTAAATGAAGGGAAATGAGAATATGCTTTTGAATACACTATGTGGGGATAATTAATATGTACTGTTATGAATTTTATTCAATATCCCACCACGATTAACAGGAAGTGGTGGACTGTGTATATAAGCGTGTATTATTGATTAGTAACTCAGAGCACCTGATGAATTGATTGAGAAACCTAGGTCAAGCAGATTTTTACGGAGGATTTTGCATGTGCTTGTTAGCCCACATTCTGTAAGACTAATAAATATTGCCGAAGAGGCTGTGAGCTATTGTACTATCTTCTCTTGTTTCTTATGAAGGGGAGACTGGGAAGTGTACAAAAAGGTAAGGTTACTCCTAGCAGTGATTGGCCTGATTTTAAGTGTGATGTGGAGAATTGCATAGAAGATCTTGACACTTACTGCTGTGGATTTAACGGATTTGTCTCGATTGGAAGTGAGCGGCACAAAATCTCTGTTCTAGAATATTGATTGTTTGAAGGAAACCTACTTCAGTTGATTGTTGCAGTGCTCAAAACTGTTGTACATGTGAGGGAATAATAACATTTAGGTTGTAGTTCCCAGGAGAGTGGAGATGGTGGCAGGCAGGGAATACCAACATCACAGACATGTTGCAATATTTTCTTTGAGTAACAGCAACTTCCTTTATGGTGTCCTTCTGTGATGCTATGTTTGGAGAAAATAGAAAACTGCACACCAACATCAACACCTCATCCAACTGTGAATTATAGTGGAGAAAGCAGCATGGTACATATGCGGCTGTTTTGCTGGCTCAGGGCCCTGGGGACGTTGCGGTCATTGCAGGAACAATGAATATTAAAGGGATTGTCTCAACTCATTAAGTTATATTTATTATGTGCATGACATTGATAAAGTAACTTACTAATGTAGATGAATTATCAGAAATTACTCTGCACCCCATTATCTTTCTTCTTCATCCTCTTTATAGACTGCTTGTCTATAGGGGTTGCGATTGTGATTGCGCAAAAGTAGAAAAAAAGCTGTCCTTTCCCATCCACCTCACTGTCATTCTCTCCTGTACGATACAACTCATGTCAACCACTTACCATAGGTTGTCATAATCTGTACAGGATCTGCTCTGCTGAGACTGCTAGTGTTTCAGATAGACTAGCAGCCTCACGAGCGTGCATGTGTAGACAAGGAGCAGGATTATATTATCCCAGAGGTACACCCCCCCCACACACACACTACAGCTCAGGAAGTACCCCAGGAGCCGTGCACTGAGGACTGAAATAAGGAGGTGAGACAACCCCTTTAAGGTTATCAAGACATTTTAAAGGAGAATTTAAGGGCAGCAGTCTAGACTTCAAGCTAAAAAAGTGCTGGGTGATACAACAAGAGAATTGTACAAAGCACGCAATTAAATCAACTACAAAATAGTTGATAAAGAAGAGAATTTGTTTTGGAATAGCCAAGCTAGAACTCTAATCCTCTTGCAATACTTTGGCATGGCCTGAAGAGAGTGGTGCATGCAAGGCAGCCCAGAAATATTAATGAAAAAAAAACACATTTGCAGGGAGAAATAGTCCAAAATTCCTTCTCAATTTTGTACAAATTCTATTTGCAGATACCTGAAAAGTTTAGTGGAGGAGATTAAAAGCCTACCTGTTGTTAAATTAAAGGTTTCACATACTTTTTCTCCTTGCACTAGGTATGATTACTGAATTTACTCACTAAAAGACTTGAAAAATACTGTTTGTGTGTTATTAGTTTAGTTACATTGTGTTTGCCTATAATTGTGACTAGAGGTGAGCAACGTTTGGAAAACAGCTTCACCGAATTTTGACAGGAAATTTGATTAGTTACGAATTACTTTGTCACTAATCGCTTTCCATTGCATGGAGCAGGTGCAATGACAGGGAACAGCGATTGCACCGCCCCCATCATTTCACCCCTCAGATGCTGTGTTTAATACTGATGTGATCACGGCATCTGTGACTCACATTCAGCTGCTCAAGGGGTTAAAAAAATTATACTCACTTCATTCACTTGAGTGTGGAGAGGCTATCTGCTCCCATCTTAATTGAAGAAAACCCGCCAAAGGACTTGTGGCGAGCGTGATGACATCACCATGTGATCATGCTGGGGTGCGGGGTGATGTCATCAGTGCTCAATGGCTGCATTGCTGCTTCCAGCGGCAGTCCTAGCGAGCATGTGATACCGGAGTTCTGGGTGTCTGCATGAGTTGTTGGGTCTTAGCTTACCCAGATTACCTCTGCAGTGAGGCTTTACAGCATTTTAAAGCCTCTCGGGGTAATATGTCAGCCCCAGTTACAAGAGAAATCGGCAATAAAAAATGTGTAACGTTTAAATGCCCCCAAAAATCTTGAATAACCTATACATCCTGTATATATGTATATATGAAAAGTGGAAATAATTAAAAAAAAGTATTTAAGTTGCACTTTGTGATAGTGAAAGCAATTTAAAAAAGTGAAAAACAGACTATTTTCCCATTTACAAAACCAAAAAAGGCACAAAAGTTATTTGCATAACTGAATAGAGAAAAAAAGTTATGGTTTTCAAAGATGTAAATGGCTTGGTCTGGTATTGGGTAATAAGTATAAAAGTTTTCAGTAAGTAACAAAGAAAGAAATTGAAATAGAATTGTCTAAGGTGGATGACTTAATTCAGTCTGGAATGTGGATGGAAGTTAAACTGGACATAAGAAGAAAATGGATTTACAGCTGCATCAGCTATAAAAGTATTGAAATGTACAATTTCTACTTGTGTTTCTGCCGATGACTTACTGACATAACTGTAAGTTATATTTTGACTTGCATCTCATCCATGAAAATTGCAGATTAACTGATTCATAAAGTTGAATCATTGCACAGACTCAAGGCTCTTCATTCTTCTGAGTGCCTCATATGACACCTTTACCCAGTACTAATTTTTTTATACCCACTCTTATGATATCACAATTCAGTTTTATGGAATCTTTCAAAATTATTTTAGAATTGCAGGATTATTAGGTTACCCTGGGGTATCTCCTGTGAACTTAACGTCTGAACAAATTTTGGATGGGTGAGTGGTTTTGCAGAAAGTTATTGCCAGTTCTTTGTAGAATAATCAAAAGGACACAGGTTGCCGTTGAAGGTACTATAAAATCGTGTACAAATTTTTGTATTATATAATTGTAAATCTTTACTAAGTAGGCAGGGTTTTAAACCTCCACAGCACTGGGGAAAAATGTGTAGTTTAAACATATATTGGTTTTTATATTTGCTTGAATAATTCCAAGAGAAGAGTAATCATGGTTGGGATTAGAGTGATTAATTGTCATGTCCTAGCGGGGGAAGACCCACCGCTAGAACATATCTCAGGCAAACACACAAGAACACAGGCAAACAAAGACAAGATATGACAGTAAGCAAGGAACTGGAAAAGCAGGTAAGGGATCAGTGGCAAGAAATACCACTGGACCAAGCACACCGGTTTTACTTGAGGCCAAACCCAGAGAGCAGAGACACAGTGAGCCATGTTCTTCACAGAGCCCCAGATGATAGGGACGAACTTAGATGAGGCTCACTGGTAGCACCTCCAGGATGGTCCCGGTGCACTTGGCCTCTTACCTGCAGAGACAGCTGGAAGCACCAGCAGTCCACACAAACAAAGACTGGAACCTAAGCATGCACTGGAACCCAGACAACCGCACGGGACCATTAAGACAGGACAAACATGAACCAGTACACAGACTCAATGTCCTCACTCCGGAGAAACCAGGAGCCCTCTCAGCGAAGGCACAAAACAGGCAGATGACTAGACCCTATGCAAACTCTGGTACATAGCAGTCCTAGTCAGAGCTGCAACATAGACTAGACATACTAGACAAAACAATAAGATGACTAGACACTATGCTACATAGTGGTCCTAGTCAGAGCTGCACACAAAGACACAGAACAGGCAGATGACTAGACCCTATGTGAACACTGCTACATAGTGGTCCTAGTCAGAGCTGCATACATAGACAAACAGGGGAAGTGTCTGGGCTCCATGCAAGACGATGCATGGCAGACACAGACCAAACACAGAACCACACAAACCAGACATAGAACCAGCCAAGGCAGGAAGACCAGGTGACCTCGATGACATAGTAGGTGGCCACACAAACAGGGCAAATGGAAACACCCAGGACAGGTACATAGCTAGAACTAGTGGCAAACCCACACCCAGACAATTAACCCCTTAACAGCTGAACAGAGCGGAGAGCCTGCATAAACTGAGCAGCAGTTCTGGCCGTTGCCCCTGGCCTACACAGCATTGATCGCAGCCAGTACACCATGGCACAACCAATCTGTGTCACCGTAACCACTCTATGACACAACCCAGAACTGAGCCCTAGGAAGGAGTTCACACACAGACTGCCGCTGCTACACGTAGATAGGGCAACCAGCCTACACAGCATCCCCTGCAGCCAGTATGCCCGAGAGCTACTAAAGCGAGCAACACGACAACCCATATCACAGTGAACTACACTGTGACACTAATGGAATATTTTTCTACCATTACTTTTTATTAAAACAAAATGGGTTATATACACAGTTTTGTAAAAGAGTATATAAGTAAGATATAAATCAGTGTCAATCTTACAATCATTTGTCAAAAAGTAAAACAGTAGATAAAACCACTGAAATGAGATAATGAAGAACAGTGAAGTTTCGCAGTCAGTGCCAAGGAACTGCTACCAAGGCAAATACAATCATAAAAAAATTACTAGTCAGACCAGATATGGAATATTGTGTGTTCTGCATCCCCATTGTATTAGAAAGACCTACCATAGCTGAAGCAGGTGCAGGATTGGGTGATTATAATAATTAATGGAATGGATGAAATGCAGTGCCAAGACAGATTAACAAACTTGCTCCAGTTTAGGGTTAACCTAATAATAAGTACAAATATATCAACAGATGGTTCAAAGATCTGTCTTATGATCTCTTTATACATAGGCTGGTAGCTAAGGGAACATCATGTACATCTAGTGGAAACAAGGGTTCATCATTAGCATAGATGTGGAGCCACAAAACAAAGGAACTCTCTGCCCCAGGATATTGCAACGGTTGATTCATTGATATAATTTAAAAGGGGTCTAGATGCCTTTGTGAAAATTATTTGTTTTTCGTTTTCGTTTTCACTCATGCTGACTGTTTACATTTATATATATTTAAAAAAAATATGCTTACTGCTTAGTGTATCCATAGACATTTGTGAGCCATATGTAGCCCAAAAAAGTAAACTTTTGACTTTGTTTGATTTCCTGTATGCTAATATACTTTTTGGGAGGGCAAAATAATGTATTCTACTATGCTATTCTGTCCACCGAAAACCAGTATATAGTACGGTCCAAAGAATTTAGACGTGTGGAAAATGCTGCAAATAAGAATGCTTATAGGAGTCTTAATAGTTTATTTTTGTCAATTAACGCAAAGTGAATGAACAAAAGAGAAATCTAAATCAAATCTATATTTGGTGTGACCATCATTTGCCTTCAAAACAGCATCAGTTCTTCTAGTTACACGTTTACACAGTGTTGGAATGAACTAGGCAGAGTGGTTGTTCCAATCATCTTGGAATACTAGCCACATATCTTCTGTGGATATAGGCTTTCTCAAAGACCACTTTCATAATTTCCAAGACTCCCTTGTCCCTTATGCTGAAGATAGTTCTTAATGATATTGGCTATATGTCTGGGGCCATTGTAATGCTTCAGAATAAACCTGAAGCCAATCAGACAACTCCTTGATGGTATTAGATGACTGATAAGTATCTGTCTTTATTGCTCAGCATTGAGGACGCCATTAATTTAGATCAAATCTAGTGATGAGCGAATCGAAGCGGCAATATTCGTGATTCGCACGAATATTGCCCGCTTCGGCTCGGCTCGGCATCCCGAGGCAGCGCGGACTCGTGATTATTCGTGCGTCACTGCCAGTTTGAAATGCCCATTTTTTTCAGCCAATCAGCATCAAAGGGAAGCCTGTGGGAACGCCTGCTGTGATGTAACAGCCCCTATACCTCCCCAGCAGTGATTGGCTGGCAGTAACATGTGACCTAACTTTACATAAGGTAGGGACCTGCAGCATCAGCCTCATTGTGCTTTTGGAAGGAGAAGAGACAGACAGTGTTAGCTAGTGTAGTGTGTGCAGCAAGGAGTTAGGAGTTAGGAGTTAGGATAGGAAGCCCCAACAGTCTTTTTAAAGACTATTTATACTCTGAAGAACAGTATACAGTATATACTGTAAGCCTGTATTCTGTGCAGGATAGGAAGCCCCAACAGTCTTTTTAAAGACTAATTGATTCTGTGAAGAAAACTATACAGTATATGCTGTAAGCCTGCATTCTGTGCAGAGCTGTGCCTGGTACACCTTGTCCAGCCACATAGCTCAAACTATACATCTCTAAACAGATATATTCCTGTGCATGACTGTGCTGAGAGAAGGGAATATTACATCAGCCATCTATATACCTCACAGTCTATAGATACCATATTGATCTGTAGATTCCAGTTTTATTTGCAGAAACTGCGTATATATATATTTTTTTGATAGGTCTGAAAATAATTTTACCTGCATATCTATCTATATTGTCCGTTGAATTTTACTGCTCTGTAATACACGGTGCAGTGACTTGGGAAAAAAATTTCATCAGCCTGCTATATACCTCACAGTCTATAGATACTGTATTTATCTGTAGATTCCAGTTTTATTTGCAGAAACTGCGTAAATTTTTTTTTTGATAGGTCTGAAAATAATTTTACCTGCATATCTATCTATATTGTCCGTTGAATTTTACTGCTCTGTAATACACGGTGCAGTGACTTGGGAAAAAAATTTCATCAGCCTGCTATATACCTCACAGTCTATAGATACCGTATTGATCTGTAGATTCCAGTTTTATTTGCAGAAACTGTGTACATTTTTTTTTGGATAGGTCTGAAAATAATTTTACCTGCATATTTATCTATATTGTCCGTTGAATTTTACTGCTCTGTAATACGCGGTGCAGTGACTTGGGAAAAAAATTTCATCAGCCTGCTATATACCTCACAGTCTATAGATACCGTATTGATCTGTAGATTCCAGTTTTATTTGCAGAAACTGCATACATTTTTTTTTGGATAGGTCTGAAAATAATTTTGACTGCATATATATCTATATTGTCCATTGAATTTTACTGCTCTGTAATACACGGTGCAGTGACTTGGGAAAAAATTTCATCAGCCTGCTATATACCTCACAGTCTATAGATACCGTATTGAATCTTTACAATTATAATAATATAATACTGCTACTGTGCACATGGAGAACCCCAGGGTCAGGGGGAGAGGGGGAAGAGCTGGGAGAGCTGGGAGAGGTGGAAGAGGTGGTCGAGGAGGGAGAGGTGGGAATCGTGGTGGTGCTGTGGTCAGCGGTGATGACCGTGGTGTGCGTGGTGACACAGTGCCGGCTGCTGTGGGTACAGTGGAAACACGTAAGGTCAGGGTGCCTGATCAACTCCAGAAGTTGGTAGGGCAGCATCCTACAACTCTGACAGACCCCAAACAACAACAGGAGGTGGTTCAGTGGATTGCAGAGAGCACGTCCAGCCACGTTTCGTCTGCCCCCTCATCCAGCCAGTCGACTTCTCTGAGCCAGGGTGTCTGTCCTCCAACTCACCCTCCTTCTCCCCAGCCAGAACCCTCTAGGGGTATGTCCCACGAACAAAATTTATCCATGGAACTCTTCAGCCACCACTTCCCAGATGTGCCAGTGGACGAGCTGCTATGCCCTGATTCTCAGGACCTTTTGCTGTCTCCGGGTTATGAGAATGGGGAGTTAGCAGTGGCGTCTGAGGAGCTGGTGGAAGATGACGACGAGACACTGTTGTCGGAGGTAGTTGTCAGGGAAGTCACTGTGGAGTCTGAGGAAGACCTGGGGGATGATGAGGGGACAGATCCTACTTGGGTGGATGAGGCAACTGGAGGCAGTGGTTCAGACTGTGAGATGACATCAGCACCACAAGCTGTTGAGAGAACCAGAGGGCTGTGACGAGGGAGAGGCCAGGGCCGAGTCACTACTTCCCCAAGTGCTCCTAGAGGTCACGCTCCAGCCCATACTATGCGCCACTCCTTAGTTTGGGAGTACTTTAGGGATAATGAGGCTGATCCTGCAAGCTGTGCCACACGTCAATGAGCAGGGGTTCAAAACGCAACAACCTGACCACTAGTAGCCTGCGCAAACATTTGGAGAGAAAACACCCCACCAAATGGTTTGCACTTCTGTCAGCTGGTGACGTTGACACAGTTAGTCCAGCAACTGTGTCTCATCCAAGCCAGGACGTTCCAGCCTCCAGCCCCGAAAGGACCCCTCCAGCTCCATCTCCCTCCCTCTCCTCCACTCATGTGTCCCAGTGCGGCGTTCAACTGTCTCTACCGCAGACATTTGAACGCAAGTACACAGCCAACCCCCCCATGTGCAAGCTCTAGATGTCCACATCGCCAAGCTGATTAGCTTGGAAATGTTGCCGTACAGGCTTGTGGAGACAGAATCCTTCCAGAACTATTTTGCCCGATGTGCAGTCCCCGCCCTGCACTGGCATGTGTCTGAGAACATCGCCCACGCTCTCAAAAACGCGGTTTGTGGTAAAGTCCACATGACCACAGATACGTGGACGAGTACCGGTGGCCAGGGACATTACATCTCCCTCACGGCACATTGGGTCAACCTGGTGGAGGCTGGGGCAGAGACCGATCGTGGGCCTGCACATGTGCTACCCACACCACGAATTGCAGGACATAGTTCCGTCTGTGTATCTCCGGCACATTATGCCTCCACCTCCTCCTCCACCTCCTCCTCCTCCAAAGTGGCAGTGATGCCCCAATCGGCAAGTGTCATTTCCTCAATGGCCAGCAGTTTCAGCACGGTGGTAGGGAAGCGGCAGCAGGCAGTCCTGAAACTGCTGAGCCTGGGGGATAAGAGGCACACGGCTGAAGAGCTCTTACAGGGCACCAGGGGGCAGACCAATGTGTGGCTGGCGCCGCTGAATCTTCAGCCAGGAATGGTGGTCTGCGATAATGGGCGTAACCTGGTGGCGGCTCTGCATCTTGGTGGGCTGACTCACGTGCCATGCATGGCCCACGTGCTCAACTTGGTGGTCCAGCGGTTCCTCAAGACCTACCCCCAGTTGAGTGAGTTGCTCACCAAGGTGCGGCGCATATGCGCCCATTTTTACAAGTCCACCACCGATGCCGCGACCCTCAGGACTGTCCAAGGGCGGCTACAACTCCCTGTTCACCGGCTGCTGTGTGACGTTCCCACGCATTGGAATTCGACGTTACACATGCTAGCCAGGGTGTACCAACAATTCAGGGCAGTTGTAGACTGCCAGCTGATCCCCCGAGGTGGTAGTCAGGCCAGTCAGCTTCCTCATGTCTATGCTGAGGAGTGGACGTGGATGGCTGGCATCTGCCACGTCTTAGGTCCCTTTGAGGAGGCAACAGAGATGGTCAGTGGTGATGCACACATCATCAGTGTCACCATCCCTCTGTTGTGCCTCATCCAGAACTCCTTGAGGAACCTAAGATCTGAGGATTCAGCAGTGTCACAGGAGGTGGGGGAAGACAGTGACATTGAGAGCACCCTGTTGTCAGTTTCGCAGCACAAAACTGAGGAGGAGGAGGCTGAGGAGGAGGAAGAAACTCTTGGGCACCATGCATCAGGGGGTGATTCCATGCTACCTGTTGAGCGGGTATGGGCTGAGGAGGATGAATTGGGGTCGGAGGAAGGGGGGGAGGAGGAGATGGAGAGTCCGCTAAGTGAGGCGGCTGAAGGGTTGCGTGTTGGCACAGTAGGGCACATGGCAGACTTTATGTTTGGCTGTCTTTGTCGTGATCCCCGGGTCAAGAGAATACTGTCCACCAATGACTATTGGGTGTACACCCTCCTTGACCCATGCTACAAGGACAACTTTGCCCAACTTATACCCGCGGAGGAAAGGAGCACTCGAGT
Source organism: Rhinella marina (assembly GCA_900303285.1). NCBI lineage: Eukaryota > Metazoa > Chordata > Amphibia > Anura > Bufonidae > Rhinella > Rhinella marina. The sequence continues at coordinate 26,502 of ONZH01011083.1, forward strand.
CACTTTCTACCACAAGGCCCTGGTTCAGAAACTGCTACAGGCCTTTCCAGACCAGTCAAGCAACAGGGGGCGGACTGCAGTGGCTGAAGTTGGAGAGGAGAGGAGGGGGAAAGTCAGGGTAGGCACCAAGGGCAGGGGTACACTATTCCATGCTTTTGCCAAGTTTCTTAAACCACAGCAGAACAGTACGACACAGCCACAGGGCAGGCAGAGCAGGGCAGAACAGTACCGCAAGATGGTGAGGGAGTATGTCGCGGACCAGACCAACGTCCTGACCGATAACTCCACGCCATATAATTACTGGCTGGCCAAGCTGGACAGGTGGCCAGAACTTGCGCAGTACGCTCTTGAGGTGCTTGCCTGCCCTGCTGCAAGTGTACTGTCTGAAAGGGTTTTTAGTGCCGCCGGGGGTATCATTACGGACAAACGGACGCGCCTGTCCACCGACAACGCCAACATCCTCATGTTCATCAAGATGAACAGGTCATGGATATTCCCCCAGTTCTCATCCCCACCTCTGGCTACCTCCTAAATTGCTTGCTTTCCTCCTCCTCCTCTTCATCTGAGTTGCATATGCAACAATTTTTCGGGAAAGTCATCCGGCTTTCTAATAACAATTTTTCAGGAAAGTCATCCGGATTTCTAATAACAATTTTTCAGGAAAGTCATCCGGATTTCTAATAACAATTTTTCAGGAAAGTCATCCCGCTTTCTAAAAACAATTTTTCTGGAAAGTCATCGCGCTTTCGAAAAACAATTTTTCAGGAAAGTCATCCGGCTTTCTAATTACAACTTTTCTGGAAAGTCATCCGGCTTTCTAAAAACAATTTTTCAGGAGTCATGCGGCTTTGTAACCAAATTTTTTGTGAAATGCCATGGGGTTCTATACACACAGTGCTGACGGAAGCCCATCAGCCTTTCTAAACACAATGCCCACTGCCTCTCCCAAGCGGTTGTGGTGCTGATGTTGTCTCACACTTACAATTGCTTTGTTCCTGTGCCTGATCCACCCAAGTTGAATCTGTCCCATCATGAGGAAGTCCCCCCAAGGAGTCCCCACTGTAACTTGCTTCCCTTACAACTACCTCACCCCCCGACACCTGTGTCTCGCCATTGTCCACCACCTCCTCAGACAACACTGGTAAATCCCCACTTTCAGCACACGGAGACTGCAAAAGATCTTGCGAATTAGGGCAGAGAATCTTCTTGGGTAGCACATCAGGGAAGGGGTGACTATGGGGTTCCAGGGAGTACGTGACCACATGCAATCTCCATCCTAAAAGTCATACTGAGGCTCACCACCATGCTTTACACTGCAATCTTATTGAAAGACAGACAATCAGGGGTTCACCGCCAGGTTGTCAGGCAGCATTTTTAAGTGGGTCACCATTACCGTGTCCCTGAAAATTGCCTTGGGGTCATCACCAGACTATTGGCCAGATTTAGAAAAAATGGTGCAATTAGGGAGCCTCAGAGGCATCCCTACATGCTGCCCCTGGTGTTTCCTATCCATTTCCAAGGTGTTTCCATCATTTTCTGAGGTTTTCACATGTTGGGGCAAACTTGACTGTGCAGAACCTTTGGCCCCTGCAAAAATATTCGGGTCTCCTATAGACTTTAATGGGATTCGTGATTCGGCTCGAACCCACGAATCCCGCGGAAAATTCGGGCCGAATTCCGAATCCCCGAATATTTTAGGATTCGATCAACTCTATTCAAATCCTTAACTTATTTTGCTTAAATGCAGCCACATCTTTGCAAGGAATCTCCATTATTTTTCATAGATGCCAGCAGACATTCATTATTGAACCATTCTACAGCCCTTTGGTGGACAAATGACTTCTGCCTTCTGTTACAACCAAATATTTCAAATACTTTCTTTACCCCATCTCCTATGTTTTTTATGAATAGTTGAGTTGCTTGGCCTTATTTCCATGAAGAAGGTATGGCTTTTTGACTGCAATTCTTTCATGAAGACCACTTCTGGCAAGGCTTCTCTGAATAGTAGATGGGTGCATCTGGTTCCCACTGGTCACCGCCAGTTGTGAGCTGATGGCGCTTCTTGTACATCTTATGATTTTGAAGTGAATTACACATGATTAGAGATGAGCGAATCTATTCGCCGCTTCGTAGATTCGTATCGAATCTTGGAAATTTTCAGCTGCGAAGCGAATCCAAATTTCTTTGGATTTGCTTCGTATTATTCGTAAATCTTCGCAAAATTTAACAGGCTAACGATACGTACGATACGTATGAAACTTAAGAAACGTACGCATTCTGCGTGAGGCGGGACAATGACGATACGCCAACGCAAGAGCGGGAAAGTGAAGATACGCCCCCCTCAGAACTGGAAAAAAACAGCCCGGCCCACCGGGATCTAACTGTTTTGCACGTATAGGGAGTGAAGACTTCTCCCTCAGTACTCCACCCTCCTCTGAAGTCTGAACCAGTTTAGACCAGCGCTGACCTCAGAGCAAGAGGCACGCATCATGGCAAAAAACAGCTGCGTCCAAATTGGAACGAGATGTAATTTGGGGACGACTTACCTGAACCACCATCCGCTCAAGACATCAGGGTGTCACAACTCTGCCAGAGAAACCCAGCTTCAGTGCCTGTGTCTTCCTTACCACCTGCTGAGGTTGCTGTTGCTGCGACTTGTGAGGAGGCTGGAGCGTCTACTTTGGCTCGTGTGGCTGGAACGTCTGCTTTGGCTCGTGCGGCTGGAACGTCTGCTTTGGCTCGAGTGGCTGGAACGTCTGATGTGGCTTGTGCAGCAGGAACATCTGCTTTGGCTCATGCTGCTGGAACGTCTGCTTTGGCTCGTGCGGCTGGAACGGCTGCTTTGGCTAGTGCGGCTGGAACGGCTGCTTTGGCTCGTGTGGTTGAAACGTCTGATGTGGCTTGTGCGGCTGGAATGGTTCGTGGTTCGTGGCTCGTGCTCCACTTCGCCGCCCAGGAGGAGATCCACCCCTTCCATACACCAGAACCCAGTTGTTCCACCATCTGTGATGGCCCATGCACAGACCCTCTGGGACTATAAAACCGCAGTGGAGGACTGGGTCATCCAGGTACTCGACCACCCTAGGTCGGGAGATCCTTCATTGGAACACCGAAAGGGAACTGTGATTTGGTTTTCCGTTGGGAGAGGGTCTGGCTTTCTGCAGGATGATGAGGATGGAAAGGAATATTTTGTGGGCCGGTGAAACGGCTGTACCTGCCACAACATCGTCATAGCCTGTACGTTGGGAACCGGTGGAGTACACTCCCATGGCATCCCTGAAATGCCCATTTGCGACCAGGGTTAACCTCCTTTCAAAGCCTCTGGTGTCTACAACGGAACCAGAAGTGTGGCCGGATGAACCACAAGGTCCAGGACGCTTGCGCTGCCTGCAGGAGTTTCCAGATGGCATCCTCCGGTTCAGGGAAAAGACACAGCCTCAGCCGGAGCCTCTGATTCCTGGACTGCCAGCACCATCACCACCACAGTCCTTACAGCTGGGTCAGCTGACCACGTTATCGTTCACCTTCCAATCCACACTGGTCCACCAATACCAGCTGCCGTGGAAGATGAAGCCAGCAGCAGCCGGGGAAGCTGGGTCTTCTTCCCTGGATGCAACCTTTCCGTAACCGCTGCAGCCGGAAGTCCTTACCCCTGTAGTCCCGGCAGGAGGATCTGGAAAAGCAAAAATGGCTGCAGCGCTCACCAGTGTCATCACCACCCAGACCCGGTCAAGTCCAACTTCAGGAAGAAGAGGGCACTGGAGTTCCACCACCGCAACAAGCATGGCCTACAAGAGGCAGGAGCGTCGTCTGATGAGCTTCAGCAGCAGCTCGAGCGAGGAGGAATTCAGGTCCCTCATATGAGAAACCCAACTACTGGCAGTGTCAAGGACACTGCAGGAGGACCTATGGGAGCCACACCATGGACTGATGGGTGAGATGCTAGTTGGCAGTTGTTTTTGTTTAGTTTGTGTTGCCCCGTTTGACTCTCACCCAGATGGGTATGGCTATCAGGACTCCCCCATTCTGCAGAAATTCCCCTGTTGCACCGAAGTGCGCCTATTTTCCTTTTTACCCCCTTCTCAGGTTATTTGGGAGCCCCCTTGGCAGAAAGGGTTCTCTATGTGCTGCTTTTTAATGTAATGTATTGCGCCTGTTTGACTCTCACCCGGCTGGAGTGGACATGGCTGTCAGTCAGG